>ML294332.1:0-41784 GCA_005239495.1 Nicotiana undulata
CTCTTGACCTCTCTTTCCTCACGATCCTGCCTACGAACCGACTCAATATCCCGAGCAATATCGACAACCTGCTCAAATGTGACTCCAGACACCCTCTCTCTAGTCATCAAAATCTGAAGCGATATGAGAGACCATCTACAAACCTCCTAATCCTCTCCCTGTCAGTAGGGACAATCTTAGAAGCATGTCTGGATAACTCGGAAAACCTCATCTCGTACTGGGTGACTGATAATTCTCCCTGGCGCAGCTGCTCAAACTGCCTACGCTGCTCCTCTCTGTGGGACTGAGGAACATATTTCTCCAAAAAGATCGTGGAGAACAGCTGCCAGGTGAGAGGTGCTGAACCAACCGGCCTACACCTCTCGAATGACTCCCACCAAGTAAAAGCAGCACCCGCAAACTGAAGTGTAACAACAAACGAAACTCCACTGGTCTCCAAAATACCCGCAGTACGTAGTATCCACTAACATTTATAAATAAAACCTTGGGCATCCTCCCCCTCTGTGCCACTGAAAGTTGGAGGCTTAAGTCTTCTAAACCTCTCCAACCTACGTTGCTCATCCTCAGGCATGGCAGCGACCACAAAATCCTGAGCCGGAGCAACCGGCTGAACTAAGGCTGCTCCTGGTGCCTGAACACCCCGTACAACCTGCTCAGGTGTCCGGACAGCTGGAGTCTGATTGCCTCCCCCGGCTTGAGCTGCAGTGGTAGTAGTGGACATAGCAACTGCCTGAGCCAAACTGGAACACACCGTCAATATCTAAGTTAGGGTCTCCTGAAGACCCGAAATAACAATAGGCACTGCAGGTGCCTGAGCTTGTCCCGCTGGAGCACCATCGGCGGGAACCTGATCCTGAACGATAGGGGGATCCTACGGTACCACCCCGGCTGCTGCCTGAGCTGGCCCCCTACCTTTACCACGGCCTCAACCCCTTGTGGGTCTGGATAGTGCCTGGTCACCCTGATCGATATTGCATGTCCTCACCATCTGTGAGAGAATGAAACAACGTAAGTTCAGATTTCAAGAAATAATAGATTGGCACGAAAGAGTTCAAGAAAATAGAGATGTTTCCTAAAGGTTCTGCAGCCTCTCGAAGATAAGTACAGACGTCTCCGTACCGATCCGCAAAACTCTACTAAACCTGCTCATGATCGTTGAGTCCTATGTTACCTAGTGCTCTGATACCAACCTGACACGACCCCAAATCCTAATAGGCCGTGATGGCGCCTATCGTGGAACTAGGCTAGCCAACCATCACATTACTACGTACTTGTTCTCATTTAATAGTTCATAATGCAAAATAAACAGCAATTCAATAAAGAATAATTTATATAGGTCTAACGCCCCCAATAATAACCTAACAACTCTAAACATCTTCCCAGAACTGGAGTCAATAGTCATGAGCATCTAAGAATAATTAAATATAACTCTGCTAAAACTATAATATAAGTCTCTGAATCAATAGCTAAAAACATAATAAGGAAGGGAAATGGAGAAGCTGTGGACGCTGGACAACTACCTCGAAATCCCGTGACTGCTGCTAACGAACCTGCGTCAGCTACTGCTGCGAGCTCGTACCTGGATCTGTGCACAGAGGCACAAGGATTCTTTATGAGTATGCCAACTCAGTAGTAATGACAAGAAATCACAATCTGATAAATATAAAGCACACAAACAGATACACCATTTCACAACAACCAGTAAAACATCAAGTCACCAAGTAGTATTTAGAAAATTCATAGGTTCAAAAACCAGTTCCAGACTCCTTTGAAAAACAAGCAAATATCGATATATCTCAGTGAAATCCTTAGTAAAACCAGTTTGAAAACATAGTAATATCATCATAAAAGTGCCCCTCGGGCCAAAATCATTTCTCATAATAGATGCCCTCAGGAATTCCCTCAATCACTCAGTATCAATCATCACTCTGTATCAATCATCACTCAGTATCAGCCCCGCGGGCAATCATCATCACTCAATCGGTACCGGCGCTCACTGGGGGTGTGTTACAGACTCCGGNAAAGCCTCCCCACATCACTCATAAGGCCTGGAAGCCTCCTTACATCACTCATAAGGCCTGGAAGCCTCCTCACAGCACTCAGTCAGACACTTTCAATTAGCCCTTAGGCCATAAACAAATCGGGTTCTCGACCCAAAATAATATTTCATTTTACAATAAATAGTATCAAAATACTCTGAGTGTCAAAACCATTTATCAGGAAAAGACTGAGTGTAATTCACAACATATCAAGTGAGGAAACACAGTAAAACAGTCCCCCAAGGGGTAAACAGATCGGCACTAGGCCCCAAACACGGCTTACAGCCTAAAACATATCATAATACATAAATACTAATTAAGCAAAGGCTTAAATATTGGTTTCGCAACTCAATTGTTGCCTAAGTAGGGAATATATTTCCCAAGTTTCAATCTTTGTATTCCAAAACCCGTGAAGGGTGCATAGTCCGGGGTTTCATACCCTCAGGACAGGATTTAAAGACATTACTTACCTCAAAACTAGCCCGAAAACTATTCCGCAATGCGCTTGCCTCTCGAATCAACCTCCGAAGGCTCCAAATCTACCAAGTTCAGATTTTTATCATCAATATATGCTTAAGGAATAAATTCCAATTGAAAAATATCTAATTTAGCTCAAAATCCGAATTCGGTCAAAACCCGACCCCCGGGCCCGCGTCCTGAAACTCAAATTTTTTTTACAGAAAAATGTTCTTCATCTTCTCACGATTCAGTACATATAAAAAACACCAAAATCGGAGTTCGTTTGACCCCTCAAATCGACCCTTGAAGGTCTCATAATCTCATGCCCCAAAATCCTATTTTTCTACTATTTTTCATGAATTAAAGGCTGGGATTATGGTCTATAATCACCCATAAACGAGTTTTAATAATCAATTTACTTACCTCTGTGATACCCACTGATTTTCTCCTTCAAAATTCGTCCAAAGAGCTCCCTGTCCGTACACAAATGGTGAAATAAGGGTTTAAATCGCGGAGGGTTTAATTATATATTTTTGCCCAGGTACTTCCGCACCTGCGACCTACTTACTCGCACCTGCGGCTTCGCAGGTGCGATACTCCTTCCGCGCCTGTGATCTCTACAGGTCTCCCCCGACTTCCGCACCTGCGACTCGACCTCCGCCCCAGCGACCTCGCGGGTGCGACCATCCTCTCGCACCTGCGGAAACTTTCCAGCCCCGCCAAGTCTCGCGCCTGCGGCTCCCTAGACGCCCCTGCGAGACCGCGCCTGCGGTTCTCGACCGCACCTGCGACCCACTGCCCGCACCTGCGAGCCCACACCTGCGGTCAAACTTCCGCAGGTGGGGAAATCTCTGTGATTTTCACACCAACAACTTTTTGCTGCAATTTCCAACTTCCGAAATTCCCGTTAACCATACGAAATCAATCCCGAGCCCCTCGGGACCCCAACCAAACTTACCAACATATCCCATAACATCATTCAAACTTAGGTGCACTCTCAAAACACCAAAACTAACATCAAAACACCAAATTTACATCAGATTCAAGCCTAAGAACTTTGATATTTCTAAAATTCACCAATGATGCCGAAACTATCCAAATCAACTCCGATTAACCTGAAATTTTGCAGACAAGTCCAAAATGACATTACAAACTTGTTCCATATGTCGGAATTCCATTCCGACCCCGATAGCTTATTTTCCATTGCCGTCCGGAATCGCCAAAAACTAACTTTCGCCAATTCAAGCCTAATTCTACATGGGACATCACAAAATTATTCTGAACACACTCCTAAGTCCCAAATCACCTAACGAAACTATCCGAGCCATAAAATCCGCATTCCGAGGTTGTTTACCAATAAGTTAACTCTTAGTTAACCTTTCCCATTTTTAGGTTATTCTTAAGAACTAAGTGCCTGAATTCTCATTTAACCATTCCGATTCCAAGCCTATCAACTCTAACACATTAATAACAGAATAACAAATCTATAATAAGTCAATAGCAACAGTTATAATGCAGGTTTTTACGTAACGACAGTCCGGGTCGTTACATTTATGATAACACTAGTGCTATCAGTATGACAAAGAACCCCGTTCATCATAAAAGAACAAAGCACATAGATGTTAGACATCATTTTTAAGGGACAATTATGAGAAAGGATTGATCACCATATAGTTTTGTGCTACTGATAAACAGATTGCTGACATATTTACAAAATCACTGAGTAAAGAGCATTTTGAAAGGAACATGTTAGAGTTAGGGACGATTAAGATCAACCAATTGAACCATTTCGGAGTGTACATGAAAAAAAATGAATTATTTTTGGCTAAAAAATCTAAAACTTGTGTAAATAATCAGATTAATTGTTACTCAGTCTCATACTATAAATAGTATAATCCTGTGCCATGCTTTGATATGACTCACTATTTTCTAATGAAATGTTCTCTATTGTTGAAAGTTGATACATGATCAAGAGGATTCTTAAGTGATGAACCTGGTTCATCAGCGCTGGTTCATCTGAAAGGCGAGGTATGTGTTCTACACTCTCCACATTTTGTAATATTAATATTTAAATCATGAGTAGAACTCTACCCAAACTCAAAATCTTTCAAAGCCTGTCCTATAAAGATTTGAACCAGTTCCGTCTAAACTAAATAATCCCCACCGTATTAAAACACCTATATCCTAGGGAAGCAGCGTCATTCTAAACTGAATAAATGCAGAGTGATTAGATTTCTAATTGACCAAAAAGTTGTTGTTGTGTATTAATTACACTTCCCCTTTTAAATCCCTCATCAATTCTAAAACCGTCAAAACCCTTTCTTCTCTCCTTGTCTTTCAACTCCAATCCAAGTTCTTTCCTCCACCATCAAACCAAAATTAAAATGTCTAAATTCTGGAACAAACCTGGTACTCCACCACCCCCAACTCCATCCTCGTCTTCCACAACCCTCAATATAGTTTTACCCCTCCTCAACCTAGTTCTACAACTCCTCAACCTAGTCCTAACCCCGAACCCAGAACCCAAAAAAGGGAGAGTTAAGATGCTTGCTAGAAAGACAGTGGCCAACGGTTCTTTAGCGAGAAAATTAAATGCCAAACTTCAAGCAAGTTAGGCTCACGAATCACAAAATTCGAGTGATTCCTTTAAATCAGCGACTGAGGGGGAAGGAACATGATCTTTCGATTCTGAACAGGTATCTTTTGTACCAAAAACTACTTTTGAGGTTGATTCTAAGAGCGCTGAAAATTTAGAAACTAGGTTCATCTTGGTTGTGTCTGTGATAGATGTGGAATTGTCTGAGATGAGAAGGAGAGGTGGTAAAAACAAAACTGAAAAAGAAAAAGAGAGAGGGAGTACGGAGTGAAGAGAGGGGAAAGGGGCAAGAATCTGTTAGAATGGCTATTTGTGGAGCTGAGCCAGAAAATGTGGAAGAAGGTGTCAAGAAGACAGAGGGAAGTGAATCAGGATCGTTGAAGGGTTAGTAAATCAGGGAAAGCATACAGATGAACCTGGTTCATCTACTGAGGAAACCCTGGCGTATTTGTTGAAAAATTTAGGCGATAGTTACAATCCAAAGAAGAAGAGAACTCCTACAGCTCAAACTTCTGGGACAACAAGGGCAAATAAGAAAAGAAAAGCTGCTCCTTCTGAGAGTTCTGATATTCCTCTTCCAAGGGGAAGAACTACAAGGAGAAAACTAAAGCAAAGTGAGGAGGAGCTGTAGAGAGCTTTAGTGGAAAGTAAGAAGAAGAAGTTGGAGAAAGGGAAAGAAAAAGTGGTTGAGCCTATGGAGGCTGTTGAAGTTGATGAAATGGACCTGGTCCATCAAAGTGAAAAGGTGGAAGAGGTAGAGGTACAGAATCCCAAGCCAAAGAAAGCAAAGACTCCTTTAAAGAAATCTTCATCTGTTACTAAGTCAGCTGAACCCTCTATCTTGGGTAAGCAAACCAGGTCTGCAGTGAAATCCAAGAAAGTGCAAATTGCTGAAGAAGATGATTGGAGTGATGAAGAGGCGGTTGAGTCTGATGGTGAGAATGATAGGTTTACAAAGTTGGTAAACGAACAATTCTGAAGGGAAAGTTGTTGAAGGATTTGGAAGAAGAAGGAATGATTCTGCAGCTGGAGAAGCTTGAGATACAGGGGTGGAAGGACATGGTCCTTCAGTTGGATGGGAGACCGGCCAGGACTGAAATTGTGGAGTTTTTGGCCAACGCTGAGATCAAGGGTGGAAAGGTCACCAGCCTGGTGAAAGGGGTCCAAATTTCCTTTTATGCCAAAGAACTGGAGGAAATACTTGGCATACCCTTTGAGGGATATGATGACTACACTAGGCAGAAATGGCCAAGCCTGGATTCTCTTCCAATTGCCCTGGCTATCACAAGAAAGTTCTGTGACAATGACTAGGAGAGTGAGCCCAAGGTAGTATATAAGGGTGAAATGAAGCCTCCTCACAAGTTGATCTTTGAATTCATCAACAAGTGTGTGTTGCCACGGCAGGAAAGGAGGCACATTGCAAATTACATGGATTTGGTTTTGATGGAGTGCCTGGACAGTGGGAGGCAAATAAACTGGCCTTGGTTCATAATTCAGCTTTTGGACAGAGTTTTCAGTGGCTCCAAAGCCCATTCCATTCCATATGGATTTATTCTCACTACTGTACTTGCTCATTACAAGGTGCCTCTGAAGAAGGCGGAGATGGCCACAAGTAAGGACCACTTTGGAATCAATACTCTTATGGCTTGTGATTATGAGGTTAATTCCATCCCTAATGAACCTAGTTCATCGAAGAGGACACCTGTAAACAGCAAAGTCAGAGCTCTAGTGCAGAAGAGTGGGGCGAAGGATGCTAAAATAGCAAGGCTGAAGAATTGTTTGGCAAAGGTTGAATATGAGAAGGATGCTCTCAGAGCTGAGCTTACAAAGGAAAGGGAGAAGAATGAGGGAATTCTTCAAGATATGTTAACTCTTCTCCAAGCCAAAACCCCAGCCTCTAGCTCTTCCAAGCCTTAGTTGCCTACCCTACCTAGGATATCAGTGACCCAGACTCGGGACTTTTTCTTGTTTTTTTGCTCATGTTTTTAACTATTTTTATTTCATTTTGTGGATTGTGGAAGAATCATACTTTCTATCAATGAAATCTGATGCTTTTTCTCTTATTCAAAGTTTCTATTTCTTTGATAGTTTGAATTCTTAGTTGATTATTGATGATTAATCCATGATTGCACTTGTAGCTGCCCAAGTGGCCATGAGTAATTCTTAAATATCTGGGATTCACATATTTTTTGCAACTTTTCGATGATGCCAAAAGGGAGAAGAATGGTTGTGCTGCTCTGAACATGTGATATTTATAACCTAATATCCTTGGTTATTTTTTATAAATGCTTAATACTCTAATATGTGTCAATGTTGGATTAAGTTGGATACATGCCTAATATTATGGACTCACAAAATTTGTCATCATAAAACAAGGGGAATTTTTTGGCCCAAGATATTGAATAGTTTTGAAGATTGACAAAGGAACTCAGAAATGAACCTGGTCCATCACTGGAAGACATAGACGCAAGCAGAGTCAAAGGCATGCGAGGTGCACATGCTGGATATAAACGAAATTTGGTAAAATAGAGATATCTATTGATTGAAAGATTGTAAAATCAATAAGGAGAAGGACTCCTTATTCAGTAAGAACAGAATCTAAGATAAGGAAGGATTTGAGGAGTTGAGATTGACTAGAACTCTTCCATCAAGGAAGAGTTGCATTAGAACTCTAGTTAATTCCTTATCTACTAATCCTATATATTGAAGACTGTTCTTATTGTACAAGTACGCACAAAAGCAGAAGTAAAGCAAGAATTGAGAGCAAAATTAGCGAGGCAATTTTGCAAGCAGTTCGTGTGAAATTTGATTGTGCGAATCTGAAGCTACTTGAACTAGCTAGAAGAACCAGTTCCAATTGTTGTCTTTTAGTCTAGTTTATTTGTAGTAGGTGGTTTTAACTTGTACCTTTTCAGCTTTATCTAGAAGCGTCTGTAATAGGTACTTTGTGTTTCAAGTTATAACTAACTTGGAGTTTGTCGCAAATAGCTAGAGGCTAGTTTGCTACAAGGGAT
The DNA here is from genome assembly GCA_005239495.1 of Nicotiana undulata. NCBI lineage: Eukaryota > Viridiplantae > Streptophyta > Magnoliopsida > Solanales > Solanaceae > Nicotiana > Nicotiana undulata. Next base: position 8,109 of record ML294332.1, read on the forward strand.
TAGAGGTAATCCTAGGTTTACAAAAGAGTTTTTGTAAATGTTGTTTTGGCTCACTGGTTTAGTAAAGAGTTTTGGGAAAATCCTACTAAGAAGTAGGTCGTTGTTTTTCACCTATTTGAGTTAGGTGTTTTTCACTTAAAATTCTTTGTGTTATTTAATTTATATATTTATTATTTCGCAAACACTAGGAGTTGGAACGCATAGAAGAACATGGTCCTTTTATAACAAGTGCAAGGAAAAATAGGACACCACACAAATCACCCTCCTCTTGTGTGGTATTGACGTATAAAACATCACTTATATACCCAACGATAACTAATTACATTTACATCTACATGAGGTAAGACTAAATCCCATGTATTATTAGTCATAAGAGCATTATGCTCTTCGGACTTTGCTCGTCTCCAATTTGGATTCATATTAGTTTCCTTAAAAGAAGATGGTTTGGATGGGAGTGAGGAAATGTCAGAAAAAAGAGAAGGAAGTATCCGCGGTTTAATGATGAGGGAGGGGTAGAGGAATTAGCATGAGAAGGATTTGTTCTAGAAGGATAAGATTTATCTAGATGACGTGATAGAGATACATAAGACGGGTTGAAAACTCTAAAGGAAGAAGGAGTCTTAGGATGGCTATTTACTGCATAGGAAATTGGAGATATTATTGGTGCATGAGGAAAGGAAATATTTTGATAAGAAGAAGGTATAGATTGGTGCAAATTGGAAATCGGTTGTTGAGGGCTATTAGGAGTAGAACTCATCCTTGAAGTTGAAGAATGTGGATGACGTGATGGAGAACAACTAAAGGAAGAGTGTAATATGGAAGTGGATAGGTGCTGAAATTTGATGGAGTTTGACATAGTGAGTTGGAGGAATTAACGGGTGATGTTGAAGAATTAAGAAAATGATAAGAAAAGAAGCTCTAATTAAAACGAACTTGTCTAGAAATATAGACTTTGTTTATAATTTGACGGATAACCAAGGAGTACATAATGTTTAGACAAGGGACTTAATTATAGGAAAGGTAATCACGAAGATTAGGATAACAAGAACAACTAAACACCCGTAAATGATCATAGGTAGGAGACTGACCGAAAAGAAGTACAAAAGTAGTCCTAAAATTAATTGTAGAAGAGGGTAGAATGTTTAAAATGTGGAAAACCGTGTTAAGAGATTCAACCCAAAATGCAGGAGGAAGTGAAGCTTGAAAGAGTATAGAACGAATCATATTTACAATAGTACGATGGATACGTTCAGCTTTTCCATTTTGTTGATGCGTATGTGGACACGAAATTCGTAAAGGAATACCATTATCATTTAGAAAGGCACGAAATGAACCAAGGCATATATACTCAGCAGATCCATCACATTGCAACATTTTAATCTTCGTCGAAAATTGATTTGAGACACAAGAATGAAAATCTTTAAATTTTTGAAATGCCTCAAATTTTCGTTTAATGGGAAAGACCCAGGAAAACTTAGAAAAATCATCAAGAAAAAGAATCTTATAATGGAAACTAGTAAAATAGAGTAACAGGAGAGGTCCAAATTTAACTATGTATTAATTCAAAAGGAAAAGTAGTACAATATTGAGATTCCACAACTGGAAGTTTCTGGTGCTTGCCGAGTTGGCAAGCGTTATATAGTGAATCTCAATTACTTAAAGACGAACAAGAAAATTTATTATGTCTAACTAATCGAGCTAGAACTGCACGACTTGGATGTACTAAACGTTGATGCCAGAGAACTTGAGAGAGATGCACTGCAACAAAGGCTTTGGAAGCAACATCATCAATGGAGGAGGAGAAAGAATATAAGGGCCCGAGACTATTGCACATGAGAAAATTTTCTTCGTCTTGATGTCCTTAATAGAAAAACCACAAGAATCAAATTGAATTGAACATTTATTATCAGAAGTAAACTTGCGAACACTAAGTAAATAAGTAGAAAGATTGGGAACAAGAAGAACATTATTAAGAGAAAAGAAAGAAGCAAAGTAGAGATAGTACTATTATTAGTAAATGAGATAGGAAGTTGAGAACCATTACCCACAACAACCCTATCAGAACCAGTGTATGGAGACATAGAAGAAAGATTTATTACATTTGGAGTCATGCGAGATGAGGCTCCCGTGTTAAAAACCCATTGTGTAGCACCAGGAGAAACAAATGAATGACTTGAAGCGGAAGATTGAAGATCATAGAAGTAAGCCTTAGAATTATGAGATGAACATTCACGGGCAGAATGATTGGGTTGAAGACAAAGTTGACACTGGAAAAACGCATGTGTAGGCATGGAGTTAGGAAAATAGGGAAGGAAGGTTGAAGGTGTTGGTCGAAAATAGAAGGAGAGTATGGGCGAGGAGAATAGTGTGACGATGAAAGAGAGAAGTTCTTGTGAGACCCACGATTTTGTCGACCCGTTCCACGACCAGTAGTAGAGTTTCGACTACCATTTTGGTGTCTACCACGCCCAGGGCCATGAGATAAAGATTGCTTGGCAACAAGTGCTGTTGGGGAAAAGTCCGAATTTGTTTGGGAGAAATTGTTCAATTGGGATTCATGGAGAAAGAGAAGAGATCTAGTTAACCAAAAGAGGGAAGTGGAACTCTAGTAGAAATGGAGTTACTTACACATGTAGTATGGAGGAAGACCGGATAGGATTTGAAGGATAAAGCCAGTCTCACAAATAGGGTTTCCAATGGAGATGAGGGCATCAACAACGGATTTTAAACGCTGAACATAATCATTGATTGAGAGATCACCTTTTTGCGATTATGAAATTGTACCTTCAGTTGAAGAGTCCGAGAACTCACTTGATCATGAAACAAATGTTTAATTTCTAGCCATGCCTCTCTAGCAGTGAGTGAGTGAATTAGACACGGAATTGCTTGAATAATCTCTTGAGAGATTGTTGTTTGAATCCAAATAATAAATGGAATCAAGTTGAATCCATTGTTGAAAACCATGATTAAGAGCGAAAGTGCCATCATCTTTAATGATGGTGCGATTCGGACAAGGAAAACTGCCATCGATGAAACCATAAACCCCATGTCCCTTAAACACTGGTAAGAAAAGTTCTCTCTACCACATGTAGTTGGAATAGTCAAGAATACTAGGAGCTAAGTCTTTAATGTTAAAGATAGAAATGGCAGTGTGAACGAGGATAAGACATAGAAATATCAATAGTAGGAACGTGTGAAGAAGTGGCAACATGATAGGAATAAGAGGAAACATGATTCTGCAATAGGAGAGAGCAACAATCAAGAGAGCTACGCTTCTGATACCATGTAACAATGTATGTTTTTGTTATCTGAAATACATGTACAATGGAATATTTATAGTGAATAAATACATAAAAATACTAAGCTACCCTTGTGTACATTATACAATATTTATCAGATTGTTGCAAAAGAAAAAGCAGATCGCCTCTTAATGTCACGATCCAAAATTTTCACCCTCGGGACCATGATGGCGCCTAACATATCACTTGTTAAGCAAGCCAAAGTAAGATATAATTATTAGCCATTTTTAACAATTTGATTGATATGAACACCAATAAACTGAATAAACATAAATAAAATGTTTAAACTAAAATAATAGAGATATCCAGATACAATTTCAGAACATGTGTCACATGTACACGAGCGACTAGAGTACTACAAATAATAGTCTGAATGAAAGCATAACTGTCTGAAATGAAATAAACAGCTAGAGTAATGTAGAAGGGGACTTCAGGTCTATGAACGTCGTGCAACTGTACCTCAAGTCTCCATCAAGCACCGAATCTGAGCAATCTAATGACCACCACTAAGACCAACTCCAAAATCTGCACAAGAAGTGCAGAGTGTAGAATGAGTACAATCGACCCCATGCACTCTGTAAGTGTTGAGCCTAACCTCGACGAAGAAGTGATGAGGCTAAGGTTGGTCACTTACAATAACCAGTACGCAGTACAATAATAATAACACAGAAGGAAAGCAGGAAAAGTAAGGTAATTAACTTATGAAAAAGAACTCAATTCTTGTAATCAGAGAACGCAGAATAACCGATCTCATAATTTCATGTAACAACACTGAAAATCAACACAACAACAACAACAATGAATACAACACATACAATTCGTTGCGGCACGCAAACCGATCCCACCGTATCATCACAATTCTCCCTTATTTCACTATATCAATATCAGGAATCCAAACAAAATTCGTTACGCCGCGCAACCCGATCCCACCATATAATCATAATCAATATCATAATCCTCACTTATTTCATCATATCATAGTTTATCGATATCAAGTATACGTATACAACCGTCACGGTGAGCAACCCGATCCCACCATCCAATATCAAAATCCTCCCCTATTCCACCATATCAGAACCGCTGCAGCATGCAACCCGATCCATAAACAAATTCAATAAATGAAATCAACCCAGTAGCTAAATTCACAAGAATATCTACGATTAAAGTATATGAAAGCAAAACAATAAAGGAACCACATACTAATCAAAGGAAGGCTACAAATAATACAAGAGAAACAAAAAAAGCCAAGTATGTAACATTTGAAGTGTATAGGTAAGACAATTAAGGCAAGTAGAAATTAATCATGGAGTCATGGAAGGAACGAACATTTCAACACAAGAACAATTAATGACAAGTAACAAGTTACGACATAGAAATCAATTAAATCATGTAACAGTTAAGACATGAAACAATTATTTTGACGGCATATATGCATTTGTCCCCTCGCATATATGTCGTTACACACGTAATTCCCATAACATATAGTTCAAGGGTTCCTAATTCCCTTAAATCAAGTTTAGACGCAACACTTACCTCGCTCCGCAATCAAATCAAACCTCAAATGAGGTCTTTTCTCTAAAATTCGCCTCCAAACCAATTGAATCCAACAAAAATCGACTTAATATAAACAAACAATGCTAGGAAAATCAATTACAATAGATAAAGCTAAAAAGTTTACACTATTCCCAAAAAGTCAACAAAAACCAACCCGAGGCCCGACCGATCAAAAATCGGATCCAATGGCAAATACCGACTACCCATGACCCCACGAGTTCATATATGCGATTAGTTTAAAAATCCCAGTCCAAATCGACTATCAAAACTCAATATCTTATTTTTCAAAAACTTGACAAAGTTTCACAAATTTTCACTTTGATTCACATGATTTTGATGTTAAAATCTAAGATAAGTTGATGGAATATGATTAGAAATGGATTAGAATCACTCACCCAAAGTTTGTAGACGAAATTCCCTCTTCAAAATCGCTTCTTACCAAGCCTAGGGTTCCACAATATGAAAATGAGGCAAAAATCCTATCCTTCAGCAATTTGTCCAGGCGTAGATGTCGCAAATGCGACCTAGGGTTCACAAATGCAAACCCCACAAATGCGAAGAAGTTATCGCAAATGTGAACTCCGCACTTCTCTGCTGTCACTGCATTTGCAATGATGTTTTCACAAATGCAAACGTGGACAGGTCGCAGAAGCGATCAAATGATTGCAAATGCGATCCCTGATGTTCCATGGACATCTTCACAATTGCGATCATCACAGACTTGGCCAAACTTGGCCATTTGTCTTAAATGCGACCTTTGATCTCGCATTTGCGATACTTGCACACAAGGTCATACCAGCAACTACCAGGCTCTCTGAAACGCGTCCGAAACTAACCCAAGCCCTCGAGGCTCCACACCAAACATCCACACAAGTCTAAAAACATCATACAATCTACGAATCGGACGTCAAAATATATGAAATTTTCAAAGAAACTCAAGAAAATGCAAATTTACAATCGGATGTCCGAGTCACGTCAAATCAACTCCATTTCGCACCAAATTTTGAAGACAAGTCATAAACGGTGAAATGAACCTATTCCGAGTTCTGAAATCGAATCCGAACCGGGTAGAAACAAAGTCAACCTATGGTCAGAATTAGCCTTAAAATTACTAGTTTTTAACAAATTACGTTAAATCAAGTTAAGGACTTCCGAATTCGATTCCGGGTCTATGCCTAAGTCCCAAATTACGATACAGACCCACCACGATCGTCAAAACACAGATAAGGATTAGTTATACTAAATATTGGTCGTAGTCAACTCAAATGAGCTTTAACGTAAAATTTCACATTTTCTTCGGTTGTTTACATAAAAGCTTTTCGGGGCAAGACACGAACTGCGCACGCAAATCAAGGAACACTAAATGCAGCTAGTCGAGGTCTCGGAACACAGAAATAAAGGACAAAACTCAAAGTGACCTATCAGGTCATCACATTTTCTACCTCTAAAACAAACATTCGTCCTAGAATAGACATAGAAAGGTACCTGAACTGGTGAAACGGTGTGGATATCTACTCTGCATGTTGAACTCGGACTCGTGGATGCCTCGATCGGCTGACCTTTCCACTTAACAAATACTGTAGACTCCAACGATCCATGAACACCTTACACAACACGCCATAGAGAAAATGCCTCCAAATCTTCAGCGCATGAACAACGGCTGCCAACTCAAGGTCATGAACATGGTAATTCTTCTCATGAACCTTCAAATGCCGCGACACCTATGCAATCACCCAGCCATCCTGCATCAATACTACACCGAACCCAATATGAAATGCATCACAATACACCATGTAAGGTCCTGAACCTGTGGGTAACACCGACACATGCGTCGTAGTCAAAGAAGGCTTGAGCTTCTGAAATCTCAAATCACACTCATCCGACCACCTAATAGAGCACCCTTCTGGGTCAATCTAATCAATGTGGCTTCTATGGATGAAAACCCCTCCACGAACCGGCGATAATAAACCGCCAAACCCAGGAAACTCTAAATCTCTATAGCTGAAGTGGGTCTAGACCGGTTCTGAACTGATTTAATCTTCTTAGGATCCACTTTTATGCCCTCAACCGATACAACATGCGCGAAAAAGGCGACTGAGTCTAACCAAAAATCGCACTTTGAAAACATGGCATATAACTGACTATCTCTCAAAGTCTGAAGTACGATCCAAATATGTTGTTCATGCTCCTCTCGACTACGGGAGTAGATCAATATATCATCAATGAATATGATCACAAAAGAATCAAAATAGGGGTTGAATACCTGGTTCATCAAATCCATAAATATTGTTGGGGCATTTGTCAACCCAAATGACATTACTAGGAACTCATAATGCCCATACCGAGTCCGAAAGGCTGTCTTAGGGACATACGATGCCCTAATCTTCAACTGATGGTAGCCATACCTCAAATCAATCTTCCAAAACACTTTGGAATCTTGAAGTTGATCAAATAAGTCATCAATCCTCGATAAGGGATACTTGTTCTTGATAGTGACTTTGCTCAACTACCGATAGTCTATACACATCCTCATAGACTCATCTTTCTTCTTCACAAACAACACAGGCGTACCCTAGGGCGAGACACTAGGTCTAATGAATCCCTTATCTAGAAAATCTTGCAATTAATCCTTCAATTCCTTCAACTCTGACGGTCCATACAATATGGTGGAATGGACATGGTCTGAATGCCCGGAGCCAAATCATCAGAAGTCATTATCTCTGTCGGGTGGCATCCCAGGTAGATCTGCAGGAAACACCTCTAGAAACTCAAGCACAACTTGTACTGAATCCAAGGAAGGAACCTCCGCACTCGAATCACGAACAGATGCCAAATATGCTAGACATCCCTTGTCGACCATACGTCGAGCCTCCACATAAGAAATAACCCTGTTGGTAGAATGGAAGAGTCCATATCCGGTCTAATCAAGGCAACCCCGGCATGGCTAAGGTCACTGTCTTGGTGTGACAATCCAAGATGGATGAGCGGGCGGTGGAGCAACCGGTGCTGGGACCATGGCAAGAGACCTCCACCTCTGGCTTCCTGGCCCATACCTCTAGATGGATGAGAAGGCGGTGGAGCAACCGGTGCTGGGACCATGGCAAGAGAACTCTACTGTGGCATGCCGCTCAACAATCTCGGACAGAAACTCCTGATGTGACCAGTACCTCCACACTCAAAACACCCATCCGGTTGTTGTGGTTGCTGAGGTTGAAGCTTACTCAAACGGGCTAGATAACCACGATGATAGCTCTGGATTGGAGGTGCACTAGGAGTTGATGGTGCATTGTAGGCGAGCTTCCCAGAATGAGGTACATAAGGACCAGGATTCATTGAAGCACTCTGGGATTCCTGAAGCGCAGACTAAAATGGACTAGGAGGATGCCCTCTACCAAAAGTAACCCTCCCCCAAATAAGGCACCACTGAAACCACCGGAATGACGAGACCTCTATCATACACCGGCCCTCTCCCCTGAACACGAACCATCTTGATCTGTCTAGAAATATCTACGGCCCTCTAGAAAGAGATATCATCTCAAATCTCCTTGGCCATCTGTAGCCTGATAGTGAAAGTGAGCCCATCAATGAATATCCTCACTCTCTCCCTCTCAGTAGGAAGCAAGAAAGTGGTGTGTCGAGTTAGGTCCATAAATCGAGTCTCATATTGGGTAACATTCATACTACCATGTTGAAGACGCTCAAGCTGCTTGTGGTAATCCTCTCTTAGAGGCACAAGAATGAACTTCTCTAGAAATAGTTGTGAAAACTGATCCTAGGTAAGTGCAGGCAAACCATCTGGTCTAGTCAAGATAAAGTATCTCCACCATCTCTTGGCGAAACCTATTATCTAAAACACTGCAAAGTCGACCTCATTGGTCTCAACTATACCCATGTTGCATAACATCTCGTGGCAACGATCCAGGTAATCCTGGGGGTCCTCAGAAGATGCACCGCTGAAATGAATAGGGAAGAGCTTGGTAAACTTATCCAACTCAACAACACCTTAGAAGATATATCGGGCCTATCTGTCACGACCCAAATTCCCAACCTTAGTGATCGTGATGGCGCCTAACACCACACTTGATAGGCAAGCCAATGTTAGAAATCGATTAACTAATTTCCTTAATTAATTACTTAAGCATAAATAAATCAATTTAAGATAGACTTAATTTAAATAATTTCCAACAACCTTAAAACAAAATAATAATAATGGCCAACTAAATGAAACGAACCACAGACTAATTATATAAATAACTCTAAGACTACCCCAAGGTCTGGTGTCACAATCCACGAACTACTAAAGAATACTAAAAATAATGGCTGAAATAAATAGTGTAACTGTTCTTAATATAATAAAACAGCGTATATAAAATAGGTGAAGACTCTCGGGGTTTGCAAACGCCGGCAGATGTACCTCGTGTCTCCAAATGAATAGATAGCCGCCCTAAAAATTTCTATTGCTGGCTAGTACCTGGATCTGCACAAAAGAGTGCAGAGTGTAGTATCAGTACAACCAACCCCATGTACTGAGTAAGTGCCGAGCCTAACCTCGACAAAGTAGTGACGAGGCTACGACGGGGCTTTAGCAATATAACCTGTGACAATATTATATAAAGCAAGAAAGAAATATAAACAAATAAATAAATGAATACTGCAACAACAATAACATAACTCAATCGCCTTTTCAAGGACTCGGCTATAACCAATTCTCAAATAATTTCCGAGTTTTCAAACGTTGACTTTAAATAAAAGTAGTGCAAAAATAAGAAAAATAGTAAAATAAAATAGTAAGTTTTTAAATCTTTGGTTTTCTTTTAAAATCAGTAAAACATAAGTGTCCTCCCTTATTGCTCCTTGTTGCGGCGTGCAACACGCTCCCACCTGTCCACCCTTATTGCTCCTCCCTAAATATATCGCCCTTATTGCTCCTGTTGCGGCATGCAACCCGATCCCACCTATCCTCCCTTATCACTCCTTGTTGCGGCGTGGAACCCGCTCTCACCAGACAATCACATCTCTTTATTTATAATTTTTTTTTCTGATTTATATCGTACTGTCAACAAAATATTTAGAACTTATTACAACAATTTGTCTGCCATGCCAAGTTTCGACCTTGTTACTTTCTCCTTAAATTGTTATGAAATGCCTTTTCGAAGAGAATGAATTAACTAAAAGTTCCACATCTCAGTAGCACATGTTTCGAACATTTTAGCCTATCTAGCATCAAGTTGCTGTTTTGTTAAATTGAAAGCAAAGTATCAGCAAAAATAATGGGAGACTAGAGGAAAAATTACCCAATAACAGATCAGACACATGAGTAAAACAATAAAAAAGAATTCTACCAACAGGAATATATATATCGCGTAAAACAATGTCAATCCGTTCAATCTTTATGTACCACAATGAAACCAAGGAAACAACTAACCTTTTTCAAAAATAACTAAAACAAGACTTAACAAAACCAAGTAGTCATAGAAACATCAATGAGCATAAAACAAATAAGCCATAAATCAAGTAAATTGGTAACGGGGAGGGGATCATGTTTAACAGACAATTTGGTGGTGCATAGATACTCGTCACCTCACCTATACACCACACACATGCAATTTCAAATAGCAATTAAGTTGGGGATTCCTATTTCCTCAAGTCAAGGTTAAACCAAGCACTTACCTCAATTTCGCAGGCCATTCACTGCTCAATTATAGCTTTTCCTTTAGAATCTTGCTCTAACTTTCTCGAATTTAATCATAATTAACTTAATATCATTAATTAATGCTAAAGGAACTAACTTTATTGAAAATTATAATTTTTCCCAAGTTTTCTAAAAAAAAGTAAAAACCCGACCCCGGGCCTGCTTGGTCTAAACTCGGGGTTCGTACCAAATTACGTTTACCCATTCACCCATGAACCCGAATATGCAATTAGTTTCGAAATCCGACCTCAATTAGAGGTAAAAATTTGATTTTTACAAATTTTCTAATTCTACCCAAACCCTCCATTTTTACCATGAAAATTCTTAGTTTTTGGTTTAAAAGTGATGAAAAACAATGAGAAATTAAAAGAGTAAAGTATAGAATTGATTACCAACACTTTGGGAATAAACTTTGGTGAAGAAAATCGCCTCTAGGGCTTGGTAGTTTGAATAATAGAAGAAAATAGGTTATGCTCGTTTTAAAATCTGCTTTTATATAACTTTACATAATAGGAATATCAAGTAATATAATACATATATAACTTTTTAATATCTAAAGTGGTACGTGATATAATTTCAAGTAATTTAATAATAAGAATGTAGAAACTTTTCATACATGAAATAGGAATAACTTAATTTACACAATATGAAGGATTCTGTTTTATCCTAACTTATAAGTTGCTGGTGTTAGTGCATTGAGAAATTTAATTAGTTTTTTTTAAATATGATTGTTATATATATATCTTTACGAAGGAGTCAAGCAACTAAAATCATAAAAAAACTTCTTACAACTGCTGTTACTACTATCTATCATCATACCATTAAGGAGAAAATCACATCTGCTCTTAAGAATGCCTACATTTCTAACAACAGCTATGCAACAGTTCTTTTTAAGTTTACAATGTCTCGTAGCCTACCCGAAACTCACCCAAGCTCTCGAGGTTCATAACCAATCATACACGCAAGTTTAAAAATATCATACGGACTTGCTCATGCGATCAAATCATGAAAATAACATCTAAAATTATGAATTAAATCTCAAAACTCATCATTTTCATCAAGAACACTTAAAGTTCATAACTTTTCAATCGGATGTCCGAATCAAGTCAAACGAACTCCGTTTTTCACCAAATTTCACAGTTAACCTTTAAATATAATAAACAATCTGTACTGAGCTCCGGAACCAATATACGGGTATGTTACCAATGATTTCAAATATTAATTCTTTTCCTTATTTCATAGTTATTTCAGCAAAACAATTTCTTTCAAAAATTGATTTCTAAGGCTTGGGACCTCGGAAATTAATTTCCGTGCATACGCCCGAGTCCCATATTTTACTGCGGACCTCCCAAGATCGTCGAAATACGGATCCGGATCCGTTAACTCAAAATGTCGACCAAAGTCAACTTTTATCAATTCTTAAATCCTAGAAATCACTATTTCTCATAGTTTCACATAAACCTTCCCGGTTTCCATCCCGAACTGCGCACGCAAATCGAGGTATTTAAATTTAGTCTTTTTATGGCTATTAAGCATGGAACGAGGTCTAATTTATAAAATTACCCCTTGGGGGTCATCACACTATCACCGGCCTATGCCGCAACAACCAACTGAACCACCCTAACTGGCTGGGCTACTGGAGTCTGATACAGGGGAGTCGCCTGCTTTGGGGTGGAGTAGTGGGAGTCTATGCTCCTCCCTAGCCCGAGATAGCTGGTGCCACTTGGAATTCACCGCTCTGGGCCACACTCTCCATAAGACCCACCAAGCGGACTAGAGCGCCCTGAAGCACTAGAGTGGATATGAGCCCCTTCGGGACCTGAGCTAGTTCGACGGGTATGTTCTGAGCTGGAACCTTCTCCTCATGATCAATCTGAGGCTCCATTGTGGGTGTTGATGCTCGAGCTTTAGGCTGAGCTTTCCCCCTGCCTCGACCTCGATCCCTTCCCCTAGTAGTAGCTTTCATTGGGGTCTCCGGCTCTTGTCCGGTTGCAGATGATGTTCATGTTCTCGCCATGTCCAAGAGAACAAGAATAGAATGGTTCGATCATCAATGATAGAATAAAATCGCACGATAGAGATGGAAATAAGTAAAAAATTCGTAAACTCCATAGCCTCTGGAAAATAATTACAGATGTCTCTGTACCGTTCCTCCAGACTCCACTAAGCTTGCTCATGACTCGTGAGACCTAGGAAACCTAGGGCTCTGATACCAACTTGCCACGACCCGAAATTTCCACCCTCGGGACCGTGACAGCGCCTAACAGTTCACTTGCTAGGCAACGTTAAATATAAGTATTAATAATTTTTAACAAGTCAATTTAAATGAAAACCAATAAACTATATAAACTGAAATAGAGTGTTTAAACTAAAACAACGGCGATATCCAGATACAATCCCAGAATTTGTGTCACAAGTACACGAGCGACCAGAGTACTACAAATAATAGTCTGAATGAAAGCATAACCGTCTGAAATAAAATAAGCAGCTAGAGTAATGTAGAAGGGGACTTCGGGGCTGCGAACGTTGTGAAGTTGTACCTCAAGTCTACGTCAAGCACCGCATCCGAGCAATCTAATGACCGCCGCTAGCACCGGCTCCAAATCTGCGCAAAAAGTGCATACTGTAGCATGAGTACAACCGACCCCATGTACTTTATAAGTGCCGAGCCTAACCTCGACGATGTAGTGACGAAGCTAAGGTGATTCACTTACAATAACATGTACGCAGTACAATAATAATAACAAAGAAGGAAAACAAGAAAAGTAAAGTAGTTAACTTATGAAAAAGAACTCAATTCTTGTAATAACAGACTGTAGTATGAGTACAACCGACCCCATGTACTTTGTAAGTGCCGAGCCTAACCTCGACGATGTAGTGACGAAGCTAAGGTGATTCACTTACAATAACCTGTATGCAGTACAATAATAATAACAAAGAAGGAAAACAGGAAAGGTAAAGTAGTTAACTTATGAAAAAGAACTCAATTCTTGTAATAAGAGAACCCGGAAGAACCGAGGGAATCATCAACTTTATAAATTTTTAATAACGGCTCACGTTTTTTAATGATCTTTTTTATTATCTCATTATTTCATGTAACAACATTAGAAATCAATACAACAACAACAATAAATACAACACACACAATCTATTGCGGCGCAAGCTGATCCCACCGTATCATCACAATCCTCCCTTATTTTACGATATCAATATCAAGAATCATATATAAATTTGTTGTGGTGCGCAATCCGATCCCACCATATAATTAGAATCAATATCATAATCCTCTCTTATTCAAGGTTAGTACCAACACTTACCTCGCTTCGCAATCAAATCAAAGCTGAACCAAGGCCTTTCCTCTAAATTCGCCTCCAAAAGAATCGAATCTAACCAAAATTGACTTAATATCAACAAACAATGCAAGGGAAATCATTACACTTTTTTCAAAAAGTCAACAAAAGTCAACCTGAGGCTCGCCCAGTGAAAACCCGAGTCCAAGGGTAGATTTTGACTACCCATGATCCCACGAGTTCGTATATGCTATTAGTTTCAAAATCTGAGTCCAAATCGACTCTCAAAATTCAATTTCTTATTTTCAAAAACTTGACAAATTTTCACTTTGATTCACATGATTTGGATGTTAAAATCTAAGATAAGTTGGTGTAATATAATTAGAAATGGATTATAATCACTCACCCAAAGTTTGTAGATGAAATTCTCTCTACAAAATCGCCTCCTACCGAGGCTAGGGTTCCAAAACATGAAAATGAGGCAAAAAATCCATTTGTCAGTTATTTGTCCAGGCGCAGAAGTCGCAAATGCGACCCGGGGGTCGCAAATGCAAAGAAGTTATCGCAAATGCGAACTCCCCTCATCTCTGCTGTCATCGCATTTGCGATGATGTTTTCGCAAATGCGAACATGGACAGGTCGCAAAAGCGATCAAATGATCGCAAATGTGATCCCTGTTGTTCCTAGGCCATCTTCGCAATTGCGAACAAAATTTTCGCAAATACGATCATCACAGACTTGGTCATTTGTCGCAAATGCGACCTCTTATCTTGCATTTGCGAGACCTGCACACCAGGTCACACTAGCAACTACCAAACTCTTCGAAACGCGTCTGAAACTTACCCGAGCGCTCCAAACCAAACATCCACTTTCAAGTCTAAAAATATCATACAAACTCGCTCGCGCATTCAAAACACCAAAATAACACCTAGAACTACAAATGGAATATCAAAATGTATGAAATTCTTAAAGAAACTCAAGAACATGCAAATTTATAATCCGACGTCTGAATCACGCCACATCAACTCCGTTTTGCATCATATTTTGCAGACAAGTCATAAATGATGAAATGAACCTATTCCGAGTTCTGGAACAGAAATCCAAACTCGGTAGCAACAAAGTCAACCTACGGTCGAACTTAGGAATTCTTTTAGCCTTCAAATTACTAGTTTTCAATAAATTACGTTAAATCAAGTTAGGTTCTTCCGAGTCCGATTCCGGGCATACGCCCGAGTCCCAAATTTTGATACGGACTTATCGGGACCGTCAAAATATAGATCCGGTCTCGTTTACACAAAATAATGACAGTAGTCAACCCAAAGGAGTTTTAAGGCAAAATTTCACATTTTCTTCAATTTTTCACATAAAATGCCTATTGTACCCTTCAACATTAAGCAATAGACATTCTGTTCCTTCGAACTCAATTGTTATTTTAAAATACCTATTGTACCCTCGATCTTATCCGCCTTGGTCTATATTTGTTTTTAAACTTTTTTTTAATATCACAATATTTTTTTAATTTATGTTATATATTTATCTATAGTGAAAGTAATTTTTTTTAAAATTCAGAAAAATCACAATTATACATTTTACTGGACATAATTTCCTCTATAAAGACTAACAAGATATGCATCCAACCCGTTAATTTGATGCCCGAAGCATTTCGAATTAAAATAATAGGCTCAACTTAGGCAATCATAAACGAAGCGCTAACTTGTAATTTTCCATCATTTAGTAGTTGAGGATTTAATTAAGTTTGGGCTCAGACCAAACCAAAGTCGAAAGGGTAAAAAATCATGTGTTTCAGGCCTTAGGCAATTGAGAATGAGCCGATTAATTAGCATTTCTCAGTTCCCATTGTGTAGAATAGAATCAATCATATGCAGCTCAGTTTTGACCAGATATCTTCCAATTCAGCCTTCAAATGCAACAAAAAAAGGAGATCAGACACAGTACACTTGTTTTAATTAAAGAGTATGGATTACAATCCAAACCTTCAAATGATGGATAGAAAAGAAAACCTCTGTGAATACTTTTGATAAGTGATAAACAAAGTTCACCGACACTTTTAACATTTATTTTGCTAATTTGTCATCATGATATAAGCTTTAGTCCCTTAATTAGTAAGAGATAGTAAGACTTTGAAGGCTTGTGCTCCCCTTATTTTTTGGAAATCTTCCCTTATCTTTAATAATTAGTCAACTTGGAAAATATTAGTAGTTTGTTGTTTTTGCCTTCTAGTTCCACAGTCAAAGTCGTATAAGTGCTTTCTTTTCTATTCCTTTTTCAATAAGGCACTCCATATTCTACCGAATTCAAGTTTCTATACCAAAAACACAATGCTGTATAAATCAAAAGATTTTAAATAATTTAACATTATATTAGTTATTATCATTTTATTTATAAGACAACTTTACTAATAAGTGTGCATGGATCAATATATAATGACCTGGAAAATAAGGAAATTAACATTTCAACTGCGTAAAAATATTTTAATAAATGTAAATATATATTTAAGTTCGAATGAAGAATAAATCGATTTCTAGCTTCTATGCAAACTCAACAAGCCCGTCTTTGACACAATAAAGTACTTTTACTTGGACGAGGAAAAGTAGAGTAAATGGAACGGAAAGAGATCCTTACTAGCTTTGTTTTGGGAAGGATAGGGAACTGAAATGTCATAAGTTAGGACGTGGGACCCCTAACTTATGATTTTTGCTAAATTTTAGCTTATTATAAGTGTTTTTTTAATGTTTATCAAACGCGTGAATAAGCCAAAAATAACAACTTTTAAGCTTATAGAAACAATCCGCATATAATCAATGGACCATGTAATAATCGGATAAAACAACAAATCTAGAGCCTGTTTGATCAAGCTTCTTCGGGTCAATTTTTTTTTTTAAATATTTATTAACCTTTACCTTTTTTTATTTGCCAAAAAAATAATTATGTTTGGCCAAAGATTAATTATTCACCAAAAAAGATCCTTACCATAAATTTATATTTCTTAAATTATCTCGATTAATTTAACCTTTACATTTTTTATCTTTACCATTCCTTGTCTCCGCATTTTTATTTTTCTTCTCTTATTCCACTTTGGCATAATCTCTCTACTATAAATAGATATCTTTTTTTCATCTCCTATTACTCTTTGAAAAAGCTAATTACCATATTTAAGCACTCTTTTCATAAGGTGTGATTCTTTTTCTTTTGTAGTATACCAATTTTATATGATCTCCAGTTGTTGTTTTTTATATACTTTTTTTTATTGGCGTGCATGCATATAATATAGTTGACAGAATATAGTACTACCTAGTTTGTTATTTTCTCCAGAACAAATAGTGATTTTCATACATGTAACTTGTAAGCACATAAGTTCCTACTAATACTATTGCTATATCGCTATATTTTATATTGATTAAAATCTTTAATCTATTAATTTATTATTTATACTTTAATTAAATAAAAATATATAATTAATTAAATTTTTGTATAATAAATATTTAAAATTTCTCTTTTTTAAAACAATACTAATTGTAAACTAGTTTTTGGAAAAACTGACCAAACATAATTTGTTTATCAACTATCGAAAAAAACATTTGTCAAACGGCCAAACATAAATTGTTAATATCGAAAAGAATTTTTTCGAAAATCACTTTTCAATAAAAGTAATTTTTGACAACTTGGCCAAACGAACTCCCGGTCAAACTCACAATTTTGAAAAGCAAAATTTAGCTAAATTCATTATCTTTTGGACACTTTTTGTGGAATGAAAAAAAAAAACAAAGAAATTTTGACTCTCATAGGAGAAAGTTAATATTGATAACGATTTTGCACGTTGAAGTTTGAATATTTCCTAAGTGCATGTGAATGACTTAATCAAAAAGAGGAGAATCATCTCCGAGTGGAGAGTATTTCTACTGTACATCGTTTGGCATACTTCTAAATTCTAATCAATAGTTTGACTGAAATAAAATTGGAGTACGTCATAATTACTCATAACTAACCATCATAATCAAAACTAAAGTCAAGAATTAAAAAGTCAAGGTTCAATTGACGATAATGAAAGGCTGTAGCCCCGGCCATTTTAATATGATAGTGTCAAGTCTTTACTGGTGTCCCCTCAATTTAATATTCAATTCTTGACTATTGAAAATTTGGACTCCATCTTATAGAAGCTTCAATCCTTGAATGTTGAATATATTTTTAATTCCATTTTTTCTTCAAGCGTGTCTGTTTATCTGACTTTCCACAATTTACTTTTTGTGGAAAATGTCGTAATTACACCCTTTTAAAAGTAGGACAAAGGTTGGCATATGTGTATCGTGTCCAATTCTTCTCTTACTTGTCCAAATTAAAGAGTTGTTCTATTTTGCTTCATATTAAGATTTAGAGCAATTAGCTATGGCTGATGCATTGTCAGAAGAACAAATTTCTGAGTTTCGTGAAGCTTTTTGGGTTATTGACAAGGATTGTGATGGTAAGTTTAGCACTTTCTTGTACATTAGTCGATTGTCTCCTTGTACCAATAGTTATAAACTTGAGAGAATGGAATTTTATTTTAATTTGTACATATTGCTCATGAATGGAAATAAAGGGGTGATAAGAATGGAGGAACTGGCGGCAGTAATCCAATCTTTAAATGAACATCCAACCAAGGAAGAGATTCAACAAATGGTAAACGAAGTGGATCCTGATGGTGATGGCACTATTGATTTTGAAGATTTCTTGAATATCATGGCTAGAAAGCTCAAGGTAATTAATTATAAACTGATGATTATGTTGATATATAGATTCTAATTAAGCCCACGTACGGTATATTTTAACATTTTGTATTTTTCATCATATTAATTAACCTTTTATCTGTAGCTAAGTTTTAGGTGACATGTTAGTATAATATTTTTTGGTACAGACTATATTATATACAAGTTAAACTCATTGTGCAGGACAACGTATCAGAAGAGCTAAAAGAAGCATTCAAAGTATTTGATCGAGATCAAGATGGATTTATTTCAGCTAATGAGGTTTTAATTACGTACACTCTTTATTTCATTGACTTCTTTCCCTTATTAAAGACCTTAACTTAATTTCTGTCTCAAAACGAAGGAGACCACAAATAAATTATGTAATACAGCTATAGAGTTTTTGACTTTAGCTGCTTTGAAACATATTTTAATATTGAAATTGTTGGTGGCGATTGTAAATGCAGTTAAGAAATGTGATGATGAATTTAGGAGAAAGATTGACAGATGAAGAAGCCCAACAGATGATTAGAGAGGCAGATCTTGATGGAGATGGTCTCGTCAGCTATGAGGAATTTGTTAAGATCATGATTATTTGATTTTCTTGCTCCTCTTCCTTTTTTTGTACAATTCTCCTCTTCTATTTTTTAGGATTAGTTACAGATAAATTAAACATGTTTCTATAGTTGTACCTCGTCGTTCACGTACGGCATTTTGATACAAATAAATAAACCTCTTGCAATGCACTAATTATATATTTGTCCTGTTCCCTGCATATATAATTATGTACTCTTCTTTTTTTTATTTTTTTCTTTACCTAGAGTCACTGGCAAAACAAGGACCTTTGAACAGAAACGGAAATAATACCCTTTAGTATTATGTTTATTAGCTAATAGACGTAATGACATATTTAAGTATTAAACAAAACCTACAAGTTGTATAAATTCTCCCTCGTTTTATCCTCCTCAACGAAATTATCTTCCAATAAAAGGAACACCAGAGTTGAAGCGTATTAGATGTTAAAATTAATGTGAAAGATTTTGATAGATGTATTTGTTAGTAAACTGTATTTGTAAACTAATTCTTGAAAAGATAAAATAACATATAAACATAAAATGTAAACGAAATAAAAGTTAATCCGAGCCTACTGAATTCACAGTGTTTTATTAAGGAATTTAATCCCCTCCTAGTAACCAATGTTATGGATTATTTCCTCCCAGGATAGAACGAATTACACACTGGTGTAGTGGTACTTCAAACCTCAGTGTTTCAGCGAACACAAAGTTCGGTAGAAAATCACACTTACTATTGCTTTCTTAGAAGTTAAAAGTATGCAGAAGAAATGAGGAGAACTCACAAAATCGTATGAAAAAATCTGAGAGAATGGACTGGTATTTATAGCCAATTCCATTTTACATATGGAATAGATTGTGTTTTGCTATGCGGTACTCGATTTAGTATTCGGTTAGCCATAAGAACGGCTTCCCCCACAAGTTCTGTGGCAAACCAGAACTTATCAACAATGTGTTTATCATCTTCTTTAATGGATTGGGGTGTGTAAGGGGCCGTTGTTTGATGAATAATTCCATATTCTAAACATGTTTCTTCAAAAGGAGATTCATATTCACCACCCATATTTCTTATCATTTTGATTTTCTTATTAAGTTGCGTTTCAACTTCACTTTTGTATTGCTTCAATGTGTCTATTGCTTCATCATTACTATTAAGTAAGTAAACATAGCAATATCGAGTGCTATCGTTAATAAAAGTTATGAAATTCTTCTTTCCACCGCGAGATGGTACTGCTTCATGTCGCAAATATCTGTGTGAATTAAGTCTAAAGGATCTGGATTCCTTTCAACTGACTTATAAGGATGTTTAACATACTTAAATTCCACACATATTTGACATTTTTATTTGTCGCATTCGAACTTAGTCAATACTTCCAAGTTAATCATTTTCTACAAGGTTTTATAATTGACATGACCCAAACGTGTATGCCATAATTCATTTGACTCGTGTAAGTAAGACAAAGCTGAAATTTTATTATTATTCTCAACAACCATTACATTTAACTTGAAAAGGCCCTCAGTGAGCTAACATTTTCCTACAAATATTTCGTTCTTACTTATTACAACCTTATCGGATACAAAAATACACTTAAAACCATTCTTAACACGAAGTCCAGCAGAGACTAAGTTCTTCCTAATCTCGGGAACATGAAGGACGTTGTTCAAAGTCATCACCTTGCTAAAAGTCATTTTGAGAAATATCTTTCCACATCCTTCAATTTTAGCCATTGCAGTATTTCCCATAGAAAGTGTCTCTTCGGGTCCAATAGGAGCATATGTAGCAACTGCTTCTCTAACGACACAAACATGGCAAGTGGCTCCAGAATCAATCCACCACTCCTTAGGATTTCTCACCAGGTTGCATTCAGAAAGCATAACACACAAGTCATCAACATCTTCGTATTTTTCAACCATGTTTGCTTGAACCTTCTTCTTGTCTTTCTTCAAAGCACGACAATCTGTAGATTTGTGTCCAACTTTCCCACAGTTGTAGCAATTTCCATTGAACCACTTCTTGCTTGGGTTGCTTTTCGGTCCAAAAGCATGCTTCCTCTTTCTCTTATTTTGAGGAGTATCCTCAACAATGTTTGCTCCCATTATTGTTGAGTTTCCACGACCTATCTTTTCAGAAGCTTTATTTTCCTCTCCGATTCTCAACTGAACAATGAGATCTTCAAGCAACACCTCCTTGTGTTTGTGTTTCAAGTAGTTTTTAAAGTCCTTCCACAAAGAAGAAAACTTCTCAATCATCGTTGCAACTTGGAATGCTTCATTGATAACAAGACCTTCAATGAAACTTATGTTAGTAAAAATACTAAAATTACTACTTTCAACATTAGAATTAGTTCGACTTATACCTTCATCAAGGAGATCGTGAATAATCACTTGCAATTCCTGGACTTGGGTAATAACAGACTTGCTATCTACCATTTTATAGTCCAAAAATTTTGCGGCAACGAATTTCTTCAACCCAGAATCTTCAGTTTTGTATTTCTTTTCAAGCGGAATCCACAGTTCTTTTGACGTCTCCACGCTACGGTAGACGTTATACAGATAGTCCTCCAGTCCGCTAAGAATATAATTCTTGCACAGAAAATCAGAATACTTCTACGTTTCAATCACGAGAAAGCGTTCATTCTCTGGAGTTTCATAGGGCAGAACAGGAACATCTTCCTTAATGAACTTCTGCAGACTTAAAGAAGTCAAATAGAAGAACATCTTCTGCTGCCACCGCTTGAAATTAATCCTGAAAACTTTTTCGGATTTTTCTGCCGGTGCCAATGCCGATGTTGTTCGTCTTATCGATGCATTGGAAGTCACCATAGGAACAGTCTGGTTCCCGTTGTCATTCATCATTTCTGTAAAAGAATGACACAAAAAAACGTTAAAATCACGTAGATTTTAATCTCTAATAGAGTAGAAAACCGCAAAGGTTTTACTCTCCAGAAACAGTGAGTATAACATAAATGCAGAAAATAGTTAAATTCCTCAAGCTTGTTAGTAAACTGTATTTGTAAACTAATTCTGAAAAAGATTACATAACATATAAACAGAAATGTAAACGAAACAAAAGTTAATCCAAGCCGAGAGAATTCACAGTGTTTTCTTAAGGAATTTAAGCCCCTCATAGTACCCAAGGTTATGGATTATTTTCTCCCAGGATAGAACGAATTACACACTGGTGTAGTGGTACTTCAAACCAAGTATTTCAGCTGACACAAAGTACGGTAGAAAATCGCACTTACTGTTGCTTTCTTAGAAGTTAAAAGTATGCCGAAGAAAGGAGGAGAACTCAGAAAATCGTATGAAAAATCTGAGAGAATGGACTGGTATTTACAGCCAATGTTGGGCTGAAAAATGAAGAGTTGCAACTCTTCATAATGGTTGTTTATGCAAAACGGTCATAGCATAAATGCCATAACATAAATGCCATAACATAAATGGCTATTTATGCAATAATAAATCGGGAATTCAAGAGGGATAATTTTCAGTTACAAAACCGAAAAACGAAAAAAGGATAACGGACCGTTGGATTTAATATTAATATTCCTTTTAATATTAATATTATTTTATTAAAACGGATATTTAATAACATTTTGTTAATATTTTACTATTAACAAACAAATTTAGTCCAAAAAATTAATCAATCAATTGACCGAATCCGAAGTCGAAGTCGACGACGGCACGAGGCTTGCTTTCTTCTCAACTCTTTAAGAGCTAAAAGAAGAGCAATTGCTTATATACCCATCAAAAACCTCTTCCTTTTTCAATATAAAACATTGTCCCATTGTTAAGGAGGGAAACTCAAATATTACTCAAATATTTAATTTTTCCTTCTATTTACCATTCACCCTGTTTTAAGTCATATTAATGCTTAATGAACCCAAGAGTGCTCACCTATTTTATCAAAAAACAAATCTGAATGCAGATTTGAGACTTAACAAGTCGGCTATTCAAGACTAATATTCGGAAATGCTTCCTTTCCTACTTACGTTTTTACAAAATCTTAATGGGATTCCAAATCAAACAGCTGTATCTAAAATTGATTTTTGTTAGAAGGAAATGGCGACGAGACGAAAGCAACTTTTCCCATAGTTAAAAATTAATATATTAGAAAGTCAACTGCAAGTTCTACACTTATCTTGTTAAGAAAGACAAAAGATAGTTTCATAAAAAAGCTTGAAAAATAATCGAATCTTGTACTTCTACTATGTGACACAGTAACAACTCAACATAATAGCTACCATCCTGTACACGTAAAACCGGGCCCATCCCTTTGCTTGAACTGATCGAGACTGAAATGAGATAGGCTAAGGTTCGAATCCATACCGAATCAAGGTCCGAGGTTACACCGTCAAAACTCGAACCTCCAGGACCGAGCAAAATCGAGATTGCGGGAATTTTGCTGAGCCGGATAACGGAAAGACAAAATATCCACGATCAAGCATAGGTCGCGGTGCAGATCTCGGTATGTATCAAGG
The DNA here is from genome assembly GCA_005239495.1 of Nicotiana undulata. Classification (NCBI taxonomy): domain Eukaryota; kingdom Viridiplantae; phylum Streptophyta; class Magnoliopsida; order Solanales; family Solanaceae; genus Nicotiana; species Nicotiana undulata. Next base: position 31,739 of record ML294332.1, read on the forward strand.
ATAGACCGATTAATTAGCAAATCATGAGATTTCTTACTTCATTTAGAACTGTACTAAGAGTAGGACTCCCGTACTATATAAAGAGGGTATGATCATTTGTAAAATACATCACATTTACACAATACAAAGTAATACACTGCCTTCTTTCAGCTTTCAATATCTTGCTACTTTATTCTTATTTCAGTTGAATCTTTGCTTGGTTCGAGGGTGATCGAACTCGAGGTCCAAGGCTATTCGATTTTTTTGATTTGCATTTATTTCGTTTACAGTCAATTTCATTGTCAATATATATATATATTCTCAATTTGTGCCAAGTTATATCACGTATCCTTAAAACAACGTATAAATTCAATTGTTATCCTTTTTTAGGGTAAATAGTTTGGCGCCCACCGTGGGGCTAAGAATAATAGTGATAGCCACGTACTAACATTCGTAACACACACTATTTTACGCTTGTTCTTGTGAGTATCTTTGATTCCAGGATCAACATCTCGATCTCAGCACCCATACACATAGACAATGACTTCGGCCATCATGATGAAAATGACAACATAGCACCAGGGAACGACGTAGCTCCAGTTGGCCTCGATGGAGTTCCGGCTGTAGACCCAATCGATGTCAGCTCCCATGTAACTATTAATGAAAATTTGGTCGTCGATCCCGAGAGTAGCATCCGTAAGGATGTTCGATCGGCTGCTCAGATCACACATGGCGGTGAAAAAGGTGGAATCAGCCTTCGGGGTGATCTTCGAGATAATGCAGGCTCAACAAGCCGCAATAGCACAACTCCAAAACCAGAACCATGCACCAAGCAGGATCGAGCCCGAGATGTCCCAGGATGTTGTTCATAGGGTCGAATCGGTGTCAAGGAAATCAAAAGGAAATGAATTGGGGACCGATCCCGCGATCATGAAGATGCTCGAGGAACTAACAAAGCGAGTTGAATCGGGGAAAAAGAAGATCGAAGCAAACGACAAAAAGGAGGAAACCTGTAATTCCAGGGTTGATCAAATCCCGGGGGACACCACCAATCTTGAAGGGTTTGGATTCCAAAATGTTCGTACAAAATCCCTTCCCCTAGAGCGTGGATCCTAAACCGATCTCCAAGAAGTTTCGCATGCCCGAGATTCCTAAGTGTTATGGAACGACCGACCCCTACGAGCATGTCACCTCTTACACATGTGCAATTAAAGGGAATGATCTAGTGGAGGACGAGATCGAATCCGTGTTACTAAAGAAATTCGGGGAAACCTTGTCAAAGGGAGCGATGATATGGTACCACAATTTACCACCTAACTCTATTGATTCTTTTGCCATGCTTTCAGATTCACTTTCCATGCTTGCGGATTCTTTTGTAAAAGTACGCGCCTGAGCCATAAAGGGTGAGACTAGGAAGTCGGACCTTTTCAAGGTAAAGTAGAAAGATAACGAGATGCTTAGAGAGTTTGTGTCTCGGTTCCAAATGGAACGAATGGATCTACCACCGGTGGCCGATGATTAGGACGTTAAAGTTTTCACTCAAGGACTAAATGTACGAAGCTCAGTGGCTTCACAATATTTGAAGCATAACTTGATTAAATACCCGGTTGTTACCTAGGTCGATGTACATAATAGGTATCAATTGAAGATTAGAGTCGAAGACGACCAGCTAGGGGGCTCTTTTTGGGTCCATTTATCTTATCAGGCCCATTAACAGAATCAAGAGGAACATCGACAGAAAACCAAGGTTGAACAGGGATCGATACCAGCCGTATAATGTAGATTGTAGGAGCAACAGATCTGGGCACAACCCTTATGAAGTGAAAGGAGGAATGATCGTGGATAAAGCTTTCGAGGGCTCATGAGCAAAAATGGTTACGACAGGCATATCGGACCTAAAGAAGTACCCCGATTGTCATAATATAATTTCAATGTTGACGCATCCGCCATCGTATCGGCTATCGGGCGCATCAAAGATACTACATGGCTTTGACTTTGCAGACCGCCCCATCCTAGAGAAATCCCAACCAAATGTGTAAGTATCATGGCACCCATGGCCACAAAACGGAAGATTGCAGATAGTTGAGAGAAGAAGTAGCCTGGTTATTCAACGACGGGCACCTTCGGGAGTTTCTAAGTGATCGAGCCAAGAATCATTTCAGAAACAAAGATTCCAACACACAAAACGAGCAGGAGGAACCGCAATACGTCATATACATGATTGTTGGAGGGGTCAACGTTCCCCAAGGGCCAGTGTTAAAATGCACCAAGGTGTCGATCACAAGGGAGAAACGAACTCGGGATTACGTACCAGAAGGGACCTTGTCCTTCAACGACGAGGATACAGAAGGGATCATACAGCCCCATAACGACGCACTGATATTATCTATACTCATGAATAAGACTCAAGTTAAACGTGTGTTAATTGATCTAGGTAGTTCGTCCAACATCATTCGATCAAGGGTCGTAGAGCAACTCGACATGCAGGACTAAGTTGTGCCTGCAGCTCGAGTACTAAATGGATTCAACATGGATTGTGAAACTACTAAGGGCAAGATAACTTTGCCAATGAACGTGGCCGAGACCATCTACGAGATGAGGTTCCATGTGATCGAGAGCGACATGAGTTATACCGCCTTGTTTGGGAGACCATGGATCCACAACATGAGGGTAGTGCCTTCGACCCCTCACCAATTCCCAAAACCAGAGGGAATCAAAACAATCTACGGGGAGCAACCCGTCGCGAAGGAAATGATTGTCGTTTACGAAGCGATTCCAGTATCGACACTCTCATCGACGAAGGGGTTAAATTCGAAGGGAAAATAGGAGGCCAAATAGCAATTACAAACGCCGCCTCGGCCCAACTAGAGACGCAGAGGACTGACAAAGATGATTATTCTGGGGTCCCTCAATCCTTCCTATCCCCCGATGGATCCGACGCTACCAAATGAACGATATCAAGTCATACTAATCGAACATCTGTGCGGACGAAAGGTACACCTGGGCACTGGGTTACCTCCCGAGCTTAGGAAAAAACTTATTTTCTTATAGCTAACATGGATTGTTTAGCTTGGTCCCATCTAAACATGAAAGAGATCCAACCAAAAATCACCACCCATAAACTAAGCTTGGACCCGAAGTTCCATACGGTGAAGCAAAAAAGAAGACCCCAGTCCGAGATCAAGCATGCTTTCATCAAAGACGAGGTAACTAAGCTTCTTAAAATAGGGTTCATTCGGGAAGTAAAATACCACGAATGGTTAGAAAACAACGTAGTAGGCCCTAAGAAAGGAAACAAACTTAGAATGTGTGTAGATTACAAAGATCTTAATAAAGCATGCCCAAGGATTCTTTTCCTTTACCGAATATCGATCGCATCATCGATTCCACGATTGACCACTAGATCCTCAGTTTTCTCGATGTCTATTCCGGGTACAACCAAATACAAATGAACCTGGATGATCAGGGAAAGACCTTATATGGTACCTACTCTTATGAAATACTGCCATTTGGATTAAAAAATATTTGTGCCATGTATCAACGCCTAGTAAATCGGATGTTCGAAAAAAAAAGGGAAATCTATGGAAATTTACATTGATGATATGTTAGTTAAGTCCATGAGAGCAGAGGACCATTTGAAGCATTTGCAAGAAACTTTCTTCATATTGAAGAAATACAACATGAAGCTAAACCCGAAAAAATGCGCGTTCGGGGTCGAATCAGGAAACTTTCTCAGATTCGTGGTATCCAACCGAGGAGTTGAGATCAACCCCGATAAGATCAAAGCTATCGAGGACATCACGGTAGTATACAACGTAATGGCAGAGGTTAACCGGGCGCATAGCCGCCCTAAGGAGATTCATCTTGAGGTCCTCCAATAAGAGTCATCGATTTTTTCGTTGCTGAAGAAGAAAAATAACTTCACATGGACCCCGGAATGCCAGCATGACTTGGAAGAGCTTAAACGATACTTATCGAGCCCGTTGCTGCTTCACACGATGAGGGCAGACGAACAACTGTAATTATATTTGGCAGTATCGGAGATAGCGGTAAGTGGAGTCCTAGTCGGGGAAGAACAAGATACGCAATGTTTTATTTATCATGTTAGCAGGACCTTAGGTGAGGTCGAAACTAGGTATCCCCACCTAGAAAAATTGGCGCTCGCTTTGATAAGTGCCTCTAGGAAACTAAAACCATACTTTCAATGTCACCCCATATGTGTTGTAACAACTTATCCACTTTGAAATATTTTGCATAAACCCGAGATTTCGGGACGCGGGACAAATGGGCCATAGAGATCAGCGGGTATGATATTGAATATCGACACCGAACAACCATTAAGTCTCAAATTTTGGCAGATTTCGTGGTTGACTTCACGGTGGCCCTAGTACCCAAGGTCGAAAGACAGATGTTGGTAAACTCGGGTACATCCTTGGGAATTTGGACCCTCTTTACAGATGGTGATTCAAATGCAAAAGGGTCCGGACTAAGCATCGTACTAAAACCACCCATATGCAATGTGGTTAGACAATCTATTTGAACACTGAATTTGACTAACAACGAGGCTGATTATGAGGTCGTGATTGCAGGTCTCGAACTATCCAAAGGCTTGGGTGCGGAGGTGATCCAAGCCAAATGTGACTCCCCCCTTGTGGTAAATCAGGTTAACGGAACCTTCAAAGTTAGAGAGGAACGAATGCAAAGATGCCTAGATAAGCTACAAGTAACTTTGCATCAATTTAAGGAATTGACTTTGTAACATGTGCCTCGAGATCATAATAGTGAGGTTGATGCCCTCGCAAACTTAAGGTCATCGGTCGAGGACAACAAGCTCAATTCGGGAGCCATCGTGCAACTCATGAGGTCAATAGTCAAAGAAGTCCACACCTATATAAACTCCACAAACTTGACCTGGTATTGGAGAAATAAATACGTAGAGTATTTGAAAGTTGGAAAACTTCCCTCAGATCCAAAAAAACTCGAGGGCTGTGCGCACAAAGGCAACACGATTCACCTTGTCCGAAGACGGAACCTTATTCAGAAGAATGTTCGATGGTCCACTAGCGATATGTCTGGGGCCGAGAGATATCGAGTATGTTCTGAGGGAAGTTCACGAGGGCACTTGCGGAAATCATTCCGGTGTCGAATCATTGGTTCAGAAGGTCATCAGAGCCGAATATTACTGGATCGACACGGAAAAGATGCGAAAGCATTTGTTAGTAAATGTGACAAATTCCAAAGACATGCACCGATGACTTACCAACCCGAGGAACCACTACATTCGTTCTTGTCACCGTGGCCATTCATGAAATGGGGAATGGAAATCATTGGCCCTTTTCCATGGGCAGGTAAAGCTTAATTTATTTTTGTGACTTACTATTTTTCTAAGTGGGTTGAACCACATACATTCGAGAAGTTTAGGGAGAAGGAAGTTATCAACTTCATTTGGGACCACATCATATGTCGGTTCAGGATGCCATCCGAAATTATGTGTGACAACGGGAAACAGTTCATCGACAGCAAAATAACCAAATTTCTCAAAGATCATAAGATCAAAAGAATCAAATCAACGCCTTATCATCCTAGCGGGAACGGACAAGCCGAATCGACCAACAAAACATCATCCAAAATCTCAAGAAGAGGTTAACCGACGCTAAAGGAAAGTGGAATGAAATTATGCCCGAAGTTCTTTGGGCATACCGTACAACCTCAAAATCTAGTATCGGGGCTACCCTATTCTTATTGTTTTATGGCGCCAAAGCTCTAATACCAGTCGAAGTCAGGGAGCCGAGTATCATGTTCATATATGTAACAAAGGAATCAAATGACGAGGCCATGAAGCCTCCCTCGTCTGATTGGCTGCCCAAAAACAACGGATCAAGAGATACTACAATCGAAGAGCCAATCTTCGATATTTTAATGTCGGGGACTTAATGCTAAGGAAAGTCACCCTCAACACCCGAAATATGAACGAAGTGAAATTGAGTCTGAATTGGGAAGGACCGTACCAGATTCTTGAGGTGACCAGGAAAGGGTCCTACAAGCTCGGAACAATGAAAGAAGAACAACTACCAAGCAATTGGAATATATCTCACCTAAAACGGCATTACTGCTATGGTACGACCCTTTTCCATTTTCTTTTTATTTCAGACTAACACTTGCAAGTGGTCAACGAGAAACGACAATGGAGTTTTTGGCGAACGACACGAAGTCTTTAGGCCCGAAAGAATGTGTTGCACTCTTTTACCCTTAGACCGGTTTTGTTCCAAATGGTTTTTCGGAGGGGGTTTTAACGAGGCAACAATGAATCATGCTAATTTAGAATCAAGCCCGATTACGAAATGACACCGAAGATCAACTCGACAATATTCGAGGTTCCTTTGCAATCAACCTCGAATATTGGGGGGCTACCCTTGGATATGCGTTATTTTTTAATATCAACTCTAGCAATGAAACGACTTCATAAGGGAAGGTTCTCGATAGATAGGATTTATTGTAAGGGCCAAACGGTCAAAATGAACCGTGCCCACGTAGATTTCTCGAGCCCTGGCATAAAACATGTATGCATGTATGACTGTTTTGATCGAGAATAAAGAGAAGTACTTTCCTTTCAACCATAATATGTTTTAAAAGATTTCCTCTTTACATCTCTTAAAGAGCTTCGTACTTCTGAAAATAACGAGCCCAAGGGAAATACATAACCAGAATGCGAACGACCACTCCCTCACTCGGGGACAGTCGTCCAACTCAAACAGCCCAAGTCATCGGCCCTCGGGGGCAAAAGACCTATTAGGCAAATCTCCGATTTCTAAGGTCACGACCACCCCACTCGGGACTATTATCTCGCGCAATCCTGGACAACTCGGGAAAATAAGCCCAAAGGGAAGTTCCCGAACTAAAAGACTATGGCCAATTTAACACTGCTTGGAGACGTCCGAAACCCGTAACAAAAAATAGGCCTTCAAGAAAGAAAAGAATTTTCAAAACCGGTTCTAAAGGTTGGCCTCAGCAAAGTCATAAACTTAAGATATTTTTGGGGAAAATTTTTCGGTAAAATCGAACCCCAACAACGCCTTAACCCAGAATGGAAATAAAGGTAAGGTTTGTTCGAACCCTCAAACACAACCTTATTGTTTCATGCTAAGGCATTTCAACCTTTGTGAATACAGGTAATAAAGCAAAGGAAAAATTTGATAGCTGAAAAGGAGAATTATATATATATATATATATATATATATATATATATTTTTTTTATTTTTTTTTTTATTTTTTTTATTTTTAAAAATATGGCCAGATCGGCCTAATACAAAAATTTACAATGGCCAAAACGGCCTCAGAAAAGATACAAAAGAAAGCAAAAAATATAAAGGCCTAAGTGGTTTGGTCTTCATCGGAGGTAGCATCTCCATCCTCGAGATCTTTCCCATCTTCAGACTCGCTTAAGCTCTCAGAGTCTTCCTCAGGAAAGGCCAGCTTTCGGCCCCAGGAAGTCCATATTCTCGATTTCGACCATAATATCGAAGCCCTGAGCATGGACTCCCTCGAGGGATTCCCTTCGAGCTTGCCATTTTGTATGATCCACCATGCTCTTGGACTTTACCTGGATGGCCTCGACATTAACCTTAAATTGGGCCACTTTAGTGTCTTGTTTCGTGTTGGCCGCGGCCACCTCAGATCTGGACACTTCGAGTTCATTGGCCAAGTTTGCCTTGCCAGAAATAGCCAAGTCCAATTGATACTGAAGCTCCTTGATTTTCTCGACCTGCACCGAGGCCTTCTCTTATGCAACTTGGAGCTGGGTCTCGACCGATTCCAGTGGCATTTGGACGGTTTAATTTTTTGAGGCTAAGATGTCCATATTCTTCTTGAATTCTTCAGCGTCGGCTTGCATTGCATATATCTGTTCCATGAGCTGCCCGTTCTGTTCGAGCCTCTGCCGGACCTGCAGGATCAGATCGTTAGTTACTATCTCTAATTCATCTTCACTATCGTGAAGCACTCGAAATACCTGCTCGGCAATCTTGGCATGCTCGCTCTGGTCCGCTTCCAAATTAGCCCGAAGCTTCTCACTCAAAAACTAGTAAGTATCCCCCTTCTTGGTGAGTGCTTGGACCTCAGCCTCATGCTCATCCCGAATTCGAAAAAAAAGCCTCATGATGCATCACTGAAGCCTGCAAACACGAATAAAGATGTTAGAATTATTTATAATTTCAAGTTTAAAATAAATAATAAAGTGACCCTCAAACTTACCCGGTTCAGAGAATGTTGAGCCTCATTAAATAGGTAAGGCGCCTCCACCGCATTCATCACGGCCTGATCTTCCTCGGTCACCAGGAATTTGAGGTAGCTAGCAACCCCCATGGGGGCAGAGAAGACTCGGGCATCCTCGTAGACAGAAAACTTTATTGACCGCCTGCGGTCGGGATTAGCACTTGGGGTCGGGAATTGACCTAACAGTTTTGGGCTCGATGGAGACATAGTAACGGTACCTTATTTGGCACTAGAAATTCACCAAGTCCGGTGACATCTTCAGAAGCGGTAGACTCAAATCCGTCTAAAAAGCCGTGGATATCATCCACCCCTTGAGGTCCCTCGTAAGAACGGCTTTCTAACATGCCAGCCTCACGAATCATAGCGGCTGAAATTTGAGGAGAGCCAAAAATGGCTATCACTACGAGATCATCCCTTGGGACATCTTCCGCAGCTAGAGAAACATCGGCCCCGATCTCTTTCTCGACCCCCTCGGGAACTTTGGCCACTGCCTCTTCTACGGCCTCCATGGTTCGAGGTATCTCGGAGTCGTGTCTTACTCCAACCACCAGCTCAGATTTTTCTTCTACTTCATCGGATTCGTCCCTCAACCGATTGAGTGAGTCTGATGAGAGTTCTCGAGCCCCGGCTTTTTTGGGTTTGTGTTCTAGCCACTTCCTCAGTCTCTTGTTTTTCTCGGAGTCAGAGAGAATTGGGGCCTTTCTTTTCCCCTTCTCTTTGACCTATTTCAGAGGAGGGTGATCAACATATGCATCATTATCGGTTGATGGAAGCCTCATCTCGATGTCCTTTGGTTAGCCTATGAAACAAAAGCATAATAAATCATGGACCGAGGACAAAAACGAGTGATATCAGATGTATCAGGCAAAAACTCTTACCATGATTGCGGGCCTCCCATCGACCCTTTGATAATTCCATCCAAGCCCGCTCGGAGTACGGCCTGTGTAATACGAGGCCTTCGACCCATTCCCTAAGTTCTGGAATTCGGTCCGGCATCTGGGCCACAACTGCGACACCAAAACATCAATGAAGAAAGTAATAACAAGAAAAACAACGAGATTAAACCTTCAAAGCGAAGTACTACTTACGTTTCATGTTCCATTTCTCGGGAAATGGCATGTCTCCAGCAGGGGTCAGGTCCGAAGTCTTCACTCGAACAAATCTGCCCATCCAACCTCGATCCCGAGATTCACCTATGCTAGAGAATGGGGTCCTACTAGCCCAGTGATCAAGCTTGATCAGCCCCCCTTGATAGAGTCGGGGACTATAGAGGCGTATAAGGTGGTTGAGGGTAAAAGGACATCCCTTGATCTTGATTATGAAAATCGGAGGATAATCACTCTTCTCCAGAAGAAGGGGTGGATCTGGACGAGAGTCACATCATACCTTTTGTAAAATGCAATGATGATAGGGTCTAAGGGACCAACATGAAGGGGTAAGTGTAAACATTCAAAAAAATCCTTAACGTGGGTAGTGATCGATTCCTCGGGCGAAGGGACTACCACATGCTTATTGTCCCAGTTGCAGTCCTCTTTAACCTTGGCGAGGAGGTCTTCAGAGTTGGCTAATATTATCTTAAGAAGTTGGCTAAATAATTGACAACTACGTCTAAAGGAGTCCGAACCAAAGTGTGGTTCATTAGGACTCAAGTGACGAAAATAGGTTTAAAAAACTGACCACCATTTTATGTATAGAGCAGTTATTCACCAAGTTATACCTTAATAATAATTTTGTCCCTTAAGTTTTAACGCACTGAATACCCGCGCTATACATCAAATAATTGTACCCCCTCCCTC
>ML294332.1:42013-89444 GCA_005239495.1 Nicotiana undulata
CCCCCCCCCCCCCCCCCCCCGAGACAGGTTTTTCCTTATTTGAGTTTTAGAAATTGGTAAAAATCCATTCAGGATCCTTCAGTTCTTCCAAAATATTTGTTCGTTAACTTATTTTGCATTTTGTCATAATTTTCAAAGAGCAAAAAATTAGGGTTTCATTATATTAGAGGTGAGGTTGTAGCGGAGAATACCTCAGTATGCTATAGTTGTTCTCCACAGTGTCATGTTAAGTTTCCATTTACAATGGAGTATGATAGATTGGTATCGTTGTTTATTAAAAAATAAGTGTAAGCAAACGTTCGGTGAATATTAAAGTAACCGGAAGATAACCGTATTCTATTACTCTGCAAGGTGTTGCTTGTTATGTTGATTTTAACATCGAAGACGATGAAACTATGACAGGTTTTTTGAGGACAACGGATGAACACCGGGAACTTCTTATGAAGGTGTAAGACGTTTGCAATAATGAGATTCCGCAAAGTAGGGATATCCCTCAATCATCGGGTGGTTATTCTGGAGTAGTTTTAGCCGAACAGGTTACGAGTGAAAGAGCTTGACCTGATCTAAACTTATCTCCACAGGCGTATGAGGACCAAGGACATAATTTTGACCCAAGTTTACATAATCCACAAGCCGAGTGGAAAACTTCAATTTTCCCTTGTGTTACAACGTTTATTTTTATGTATTGGATTTGTATTAACACTCATATATTCCACATAGGGTACCAACCAGATATGAATGTTACAAGTTATGAATCAACGGACAGTTGGAATAAGCCTAGTTGTGGTGTCTTGGATCATGGTGGTCCATCCGGGAGTCATCATCAACAGGATAATGTGCATCATGGGATATCAACACATTATGATTTGTAAGTGAAGTGATAAAGTTTATATCTAAAGTTGGATAAATTTGAGAAACTCATTATTTTATTGGTTGTGTAGTTAAAACGAGCAACTTGAAGGTCTTGTCCTTACTCAATTGCCCGATGATGACATATTTAATCGGGATCTGGAAATGCGCAGAGTCAGGAAGATTATAGTGATTATGACAGCAATGCTAATGAGTCTGGAGATGACACACTCTTCTCTGATGAGGGTGATGATGACGAGAACGAGCATGCTCCACCTCCCATTAGACCAAGAGTGTATGAGTCCCATGTGCCATTTTATTCAAGGGAGATTCCCTGCCTTGATCAGTTTCCAAGTATGTTGGATATGGATACCCTCACAAGGGATCTTGACGAAATTCGTACAACAATGTGTGATGAATCTAGAGCGGCGGTGCTGTCTAAAGGCATTCCTTTTGCTGATAAAGTGCGTCTAAGCAGGGCGGTGTGAATGTACAACATAAAAGAGTGTCGTGAGATTGTTCTTCATGAGTCATCTCCTGAAGTATTCAAGGTCATCTATCGTAATTGGTTTCAAGGTTGTAATTGGATGCTGCGTGCGAGGAAGCTGAAAACAAATATATGGGTTGTGGATAAATACATTGGCACTCACAATTGTGAAAATGGACACATTCAGTGGGAATCATTTTAACTTCAATGTTGACGTGATTTCTCTTGTCTTGATTCCACACATTGAAGCGTCCATAAGGTATAAAATCAAAGAGTGTATAACATCTTTCCACCAGGTATATAGATGTACCATTACAAAAATAAAAGCATTTCTCAGGCGCAAACGTGCATTTGAAATTTTTTTATGGTAATTGGGATAAGACCTTTGCCTTTCTACCCAGGTACATGGCCGCATTGCAATACTTTAACCCCGGGACTGTTGTTAAATGGAAACTTAAGCGGTGTCTGGGAATACAAGAACACATATCTGGGCATTTAAAACAGCCATTGACGGTTTTGTCCATTGTCTGCTGGTAATATCTATAGACGTCACTCATGTCTATGGAAAATATGCTATTAAATTGTTGATCGCCATTGCAGTAGATGATAATGAAAATATATTTCCCCTAGAATTTTTATTTGTTCCATTGAAATCCAAGAGACTTGGACATTATTTTGGACAACTTGAAGGACCATGTTGTCAGACAATGTTAAGGTATTTCTCTAATATTTGATCGGCATAGTAGTATTTTAAGTTTTGTACAAAATTTGCGTGCATGGAAGGAACCGTATGCCTACCACCGTTATTGTGTTAGGAACTTAAAGTCCAACATCCAGAGGGCATATCCGAATAAGGACTTGCATGATTTAATGTGGATAGATGCAACATATCACCAAGAGTGTAAATTCAGAAGGCGAAGACCAAGGAGTCTATAGTTGGTTGATGCGACATGAGCTTGGCAAGTGGACTTTTCATGCGGATGGTGGCAGAAGATGGGCAATTCTGACTAAAAATGTGTCAGAGTCTTTCAACGGGTTATTGAAGTCTGCACGTGGATTGCCTGTCACTGCCATGGTGCGGATGCCATTCAAGCAGATAACAAAGAGGTTTGTTGAAAGATCTAGAGGTGCATCATTATTTGATGGAAAGGGGTGCTGAATTTATGTCAATACCAATGAAAAGATTTGAGAAATACAGGAAGCGAGCACATTAGCATTAATTTTTGCAGTATTGCAACAAGCGAAATAGTTTCGAAGTTCGCACTGCTATTCACCACAATCGGGGGAATAAACACACACCGTCAATGAAGACAGAAGGTTATGCTCTTGTGAGAAATGATCAATCTATCACATGTCGTGCCCACATGTCATGAAGTACTTTTAACATAAAAAATTTGCGGTAACGAGGTACGTTGATAAAGAATATAGTGTTGCTGCATATTTAACACCTATAGTGGACAGTTGCAGCCACTGGGTGCTGAGCATTATTATCCACCAGAACCATTTAAAATGGTGTGTAACAAGGATTATGTGCATCAACGACAAGTGTAAAAAAAATGTGTATACGGAAGCAAATGGATGTTGGTGATACCGTTTATGCGCGAAAATGTGACATATGTTCCCAAACAAGGCACGACCCTTGTAAATTTCCTTCAACTAGTTTGGGTAGCGGTGGTAATTCAACTCCCGGTGCAAGTTCATCCAATGTGCCTAATTATCAATGATACACGTAGTGTTTTGTTGTAATAAATTTATGTAAATATTAAGCTTGCAAAATGTATAAAATAAAATTATGTTTCCAATGGGTTTAAATATAATTGATATTCAGAATTAATATTTCAGTACAACAATTTAACATACACCCCAAGAAAAAAAATTGTCATTCGCCATTATCGTTATTGTCTGGCAGTATTTTCATTGTCATTATCTTCATCTTCTTCGTCAGTATTGTATACGCACCCTTCGGGACCGTGGGCATCGTAATCTAGGCCCCAGTTGACACACATTTCTCTTATTTGGTCGTCATCATCAAAAAGACCACTTGCTTGATTTCTACAATAATATGGGACTCCTACGTCCAACTTCTGTAGTAGAAACTTAGGTAGTCCCTCCCACTCGACAACGTCTGTAGTTTATATTATAATTTTATATGTTAATTTATTGTTTTATATGTTAGTTTATATTTTATATGTTACTTTACTATTTTATATGTTAGTTTACTATTTTACATCTTTGTTTATTATTTTATATATTAGTTTCTTGTTTTATATGTTTGTTTCTTATTTTATATGTTAGTTTATTATTTTATATGTTATTTTACTCACTTATTTTTTATTATAATAGAATTAAATAATTAATTTTCATAACTATACATGCTTTAATTGTTAGATATTTAAATAAAAATATTTAGTTTGACAAATATTGTTGTTTTTTAATGTTATTTTCCTACATTTGTTGACTAGAATTCCAGAGAGTTTGTGTTTGAACTATTATTTTCTTCCAGATATTTTTGGGGCTAACATATAATTAAATGATTAATTACAATAACTAAAAAGATACTATGCAAAAGGGCACTACATTTTACTACACTAATGTCACGATCCGAAATTTCCACTGTCGGGACCGTGATGGTGCCTAACATCTTGCCAGGCAAGCCAACGTTAGAGGTCATTAAGCCATTTCTAAACCCTTTCAGTGATTTAAAACAATTAAGCTACAATAAGTAAGAAGGGAAAAACGGATATCCATAACAGTCTTAACATTTATACACAACTACGCAGAATCTGGAGCCACAATCCACGAGCATTCTAGAATTTACTACAAATACAAGTCACAAAGAAGTACAATTGTTTGAATAAAAGAAAACAGTAAATGGAAAGGTTAGGCAGGGGACATCGAGGCCTGTGAACGCCGACAGGACTACCTTGAGTCTTCGATCAGGTGAAGCCAGCAGCTAACTCGGGGTCAACTCAGTCCGGTACCAAAATCTGCATAGAAAGTGCAGAGTGCAGTATTAGTCAACCGACCCCATGCACTGATAAGTGTCGAGTCTAACCTTGGCGAAGTAGTGACGAGGCTAGGACAAGACACCTACAAACAAACTTGTGCAGCATAATAATATAGATATCAATAGCAACAATGGAAGAAATAAGGCAAGAAATATTGGGAAGGAGACATGCTAGGGGGAAATACAAAACAAAGGATCACAACATAAATAAAGACATCAATGATTGTACCTTAAACAAATAGAAACAAGTAAGCACAGCAGCACCCTTCGTGCTTTTACTCTCAACCTCACCATATGAAGCAATAGAAACGGCACGTCATCACTCTTTGTGCATTATCACTCACAAAATATGGCACGACATCACCCTTCGTGCATTAACACTCACTCACAAAATATTTGCACGGCATCACTCTTCGTGCTTTAACACTCTCCCTCACCAAAATAATGAACAATAACAACAAGGAGATAGAAATATCAAGAACAAGTCTTACTTCTACCTTTAGTTCCACAATACCGACCTTAACTTTGAGTCAATACGCAATCAAGAATAAGACCCACTCGCATTCTATGACTTGACAACAACGCATAGATACTCGTCACCTCACCTATATGTTGTACCCAACATTCAAACACGTAGCAAATAGACAATTAATACCTAATCTCTCAAGCCAAGGTTAACCACGACACTTACCTCGCTCCAACAGCCAAACTCAAAGCTCAGCCACCGCTTTTCCTCTAGATTCCACCTCCAAACTACTCGTATCTAGCCATAATTAACTTAATGACATCAAATATTTCTAAAGAAATCAATTAAAATGCAAAATTTAGGTTTGCCAAACTTTTCTCCAAAAAGTCAAAAATCTGCCCCGGACCCGCTTGGTAAAAACTCGAAGTTCAGACCAAAACCCATTCACCCATTCAACCCCGAGCCCGAACATTCAATTTTTTTTGAAATCCGATACCAAATTGAGGTATAAATCCCAATTTCCCAAAAATCCCTAATTCTACCAAAACCCCCAATTCTATCATGGAAAATCCTAGATTTTAAGTTGAAATTTCATGGAATGCAATGGGTAATTGAAAGAATAAGGTTTAGAATCACTTACCAATACTTTGGGGAAGAAATTATCTTTGGAGGATTGCCTCTAGGCCCTCTAAGTTTTAAAAATTTGAAAGAAATGACAAATTCCCATTTTCTGGTCAGTTTTAAGTCACAAGCGTCAGACCTTCGCGTTCGCAAAGGGCCTGCCGCATTCGCGATGAGCAACAACTCGAGTGGCTTACATGTTAACGAGTCGACTTCCGCATTCGTGAAGGCTACTCTCTCCTGGCCTTCGCGTTCGCGAGATAATGCTCGCATTTGCGTAAAAGAGTAATTGACCCCTCCCCCAGGTCCCTAAAGCATCGCGTTTGCGTGAAGCTGGCCGTATCAGCGAAGGGAAAGGTCCCCCATTGCTTCGCGTTCGAAACCCAGCTACCGTGTTCGCGGTTAAGAAAAATTCCCCTGCCCCATTTTACTCTCTGCGTTCGCGAGAGTACTTTCGCGAATGCGAAGAAGAAAATACCAGATGACAGCTGAAGCACCAAAAACAGATTTCTAAGTCTAAAACATCCCGTAACCTATCCGAAACTCACCCGAGTCCTCGAGGATCCAAACCAAACATGCACACAAGTCCTAAAAAATCCTACGAACTTGCTCACTTGATCAAATCGCCAAAATAACACCTAGAACTGCGAATTGAACCCCAAATCGAATGAAATTTTCAAAAAAGCTTTAAGACTTATATTTTCACAATCGAGCGTCCCAATCACGTCAAATTGGACTCCGTTTCTTAACAAACTTCACAGACAAGTTATAATTATTATATTAAACCTGTATCAGGCTCCAAAACCAAAATACGGGCCCAGTATCAAAAATGCCAAACATCAATAGGTTCTTAAAAACATTAGACTTTCAGACTTTTAATTTTCAATAAAAATTCATAACTCAAGCTAGGGACCTCGGAATTCAATTCCAAGCATACGCCCAGGTCTCGGATTTCTATACGGACCCACCGGGACCGTCAAAATATGGATACGGGTCTGTTTACTCAAAACGTTGACCAAATTTAACCAAAATCCACTTTTAAGGCAGAAATTCTTATTTTTGTCAACTTTCAACATAAAAGCTTTCCGTAAACATGCCCGGATTGCGCACGCAAATCAATGAGGGGCGAATGAGATTTTTAGGCTTAAGAGCGCTGAATTGAGTTCTAAAACATAATATGACCTTTTGGGTCATCACATTCTCCACCCCTAAAACAACTGTTTGTCCTCAAATGGACACAGAAAAGTACCTGAGCTAGTGAATAGGTGGGGATATCTACTCTGCATGTCCGACTCGGACTCCCAAGTAGCTGCCTCAACGGGCTGACCTCTCCACTGCACTCAAACTGAAGGATAATTCTTCAATCTCAACTGACAAACCTGCCATGCTAGAATAGCCATTGGCTCCTCCTCATAAGTCAAATACTTGTCCAACTGGACAAAGCTGAAATCTAACACGTGGGACGGTTCACCATGATACCTCCGGAGCATGGACACATGGAACACTGGATGAACTGCTGATAACCCCAGAGGCAATGCAAGCCTATATGCCACCTCTCCCACTCTCTCGAGAATCTCAAAAGGTCCGATGTATCTAGGGCTCAGCTTTCCCTTCTTCCCAAACCTCATGACACCCTTCACGCATGATAGCCGAAGGAACACCCTTTCCCCGACCATGAATGCCACATCATAAACTCTATGGCCGATATAACTCTTCTACCTGGACTGAGCTATGAGGAGTCGATCCTTTATAATATTGACCTTATCCAAAGCATTATGTACTAGCTTAGTACCTAACAACCGAGCCTCCCCCATCTCAAACCACCCAACTGGCGACCAGAACCGTCTACCGTATGATGCCTCATAGGGAGCCATATGAATGCACGACTAATAGATGTTGTTGTTGGCGAACTCTGCAAGGGGCAAGAATTTATCCCACAATCCTCCAAAGTCTATAACACATGCACAGAGCATATCCTCTAAGATCTGAATAGTACACTTGGACTGCCCGTCCATGTGAGGATGGAATGTTGTGCTCAACTCAACCCGTGTGCCCAACTCACAATGTACTGCTCTTTATAAGTGCGAGGTGAACTGCGTACCTCGATCAGAAATGATAGACACGGGCACACTGTGAAGACTTACGATCTCACGAATATAAATCTCTGCCAACCGCTTCGAAGAATAGGTAACAACCACAGGAATGAAGTGTGTTGACTTAGTCGGACTATCCACAATGACCCAAACGGCACAAACTTCCTCTGGGCCCGTGGGAGTCCAAAAACAAAGTCCATGCTCTCACTTCCACTCAGGAATCTCTATCTGCTGAAGAAAACCACCGGGTCTCTGATGCTCATACTTTACTTGCTGACAATTCAGGCATAAAGCTACATAAGCAACTTTATCTTTCTTCATCCTCCTCCACCAATAACGCTGTCGTAAGTCCTGGTACATCTTGGCGGCGCTCGGGTGAATAGAATACTGAGAACTATGAGCCTCTTCAGGAATCAACTCACGAATCCCATCAACATTAGGCACACACACACGGCCCTGCATCCTCAAAACTCTGTCATCTCCAATGGTAACCTGCTTGTCACCACCGTGTTGTACTATGTCCCTAAGGACCAACAAAGGAGGGTTATCATATTGCCGATCTCTGATACACTCAAACAAGGAAGACCAAGAGACTGTGCAAGATAGAACACGGCTGGGCTTTGAAATATCCAACCTCACCAACTGATTAGCCAAAGTCTGAACATCTGATGCTAGCGGCCCCTCACCGACTGTAATGAACGCAAGGCTGCCCATACTGGTTGCCTTTCTACTCAATGCGTTGGCGACCACATTGGCCTTCCCGAGATGGTACAAGATGGTGATATCATAGTCTTTCAATATCTCCAACCACCTCCTCTGCCTAAAATGGAGATCCTTCTGCTTGAACAAATACTAAAGGCTGCGATGATCCGTGAAAACCTCACACGGCACTCCATAAAGGTAGTGCCTCCAAATCTCTCGCGCATGATCAATGGGTGCCAACTCTAAATCATGGATTGGGTAATTATTCTCATGATACTTCAACTACCGAGACCCATATGCAATCACCCTGCCCTACTGCATCAATACTGCTCCGAGCCCAACACATGAGGCATCACAATATACCGTGTAAGATCCTGAGCCTGATGGTAACACCAACATTGGCGCTCTAGTCACAGCAGTCTTAAGCTTCTGAAAGCTCGCCTGACACTCGTCTGACCATCTGAACGGGGCACCCTTCTGGGTCAACCTGGTCGACGGGGCTGCTATAGATGAAAACCCCTCCACAAATCGACAGTAATATCCCGCCAAACCCAAGAAACTTCTAATCTTCGTGGCTAAAGTGGGTCTAGACCAGTTCTGAACTGCCTCAATATTCTTAGGATCTACCTGAATGCCCTCTCCTGATACAATGTGGCCCAAGAAAGCGACTGAATCCAACCAAAACTCGCACATCAAAAATTTTGCATACAACTGGATGTCCCTTAGAGTCTGGAGCACTATCCTAAGGTGCTTCTCATGCTCGTCCCGGCTGCGGGAGTATATCAAGATATCAATAAACACAATCACAAAGGAGTCCAAATATGGATTGAACACTCGGTTCATCAAATCCATAAACGTTGTTGGGGCATTAGTCAATAATAAGGACATCACCAGAAACTCATAGTGCCATACTGCATCCATAAAGTTGTCTTAGGGACATCAGATGCCCTAATCCTCAACTGATGGTAGCCAGATCTCAAATCAATCTTCGAAAACACCTTGGCACCCTGAAGCTGATCAAATAAATCATCAATTCTCGGTAATGGATACTTGTTCGTGATGGTGGCTTTGTACAACTGCCAATAATATATACACATCCTCATTGACCTATCCTTCTTCTTAACAAACAACACCGGTGCACCTCAGGGCGAGACACTAGGTCTAATGAAGCCCTTATCAAGCAAATCATGCAACTGTTTTTTCAATTCTTTCAGCTCTGGCGGGGCCATTCAGTTTGGCATAATGAAAACGGGATGAGTGCCCGGAGCCAAATCAATACACAAATCAATATCCCTATGGGGTGGCATCCCGACAGGTCTGCAGGAAATACCTCTAGAAACTCATGAACAATAGGCACAGAATCCATATAAGGAACATCTGCACTGGAATCACAAACATAAGTCAAATACCCCTTCTCGACCATACGTCGAGCGTTCATATAAGAGATAACATTGCTGGTAGAATGGTCATGATTCTCTCTACATTCTAATCGAGGCAACCCCGACAAGGCTTAAGGTCACTATCTTGGCATGACAGTCCAAAATAGCGTTATAAGGTGACATCCAATCTATACCCAATATAACATCAAAATCCACCATATCGAGGAGCAGAAGATCTACACTGATCTCAAGACTCCCAGTAGTGACCACACACGAACGATATACACGATCCACAATAATAGCATCCTCCACAGGTGTGGACGCATATACAGGGGCACTCAAAGAATCACGTGGCAAAACCAAATATGAAGCAAAATAAGATGACACATAGGAGTAACTAGACCCCAGATCAAATAGAACTGAAGCATCTCTACTACAAACTGAAACAGTACCTATAATAACGGTATCAGATGACTCAGCCAGGCCTGGATGAAAAGGCATAACATCGGGGCTAGGCCCCACCACTCTGAACTACATCTCTAGGACGGCCCCTGACTGGCTGGTCTCCAACTCTGGCGGCCTGACCTCTACCTCTAATGGTCGAACCACCACCTCTGGTTGTCTGAACCCTACCTCTAGCTGGTTGACCGGCCAGTGCAGCACCCAGTGCCGGGACCATGGCACGAGAACCCTAATGTTGAGAACTACTCGATGCAGGAAGGAAAAATCTAGCAATGTGCCTCGGATCACTACAAGTATAACAAGACCTCGACTGCTGTGACAGCTGGCCGTGAAACTGGCCCTGTCGACCGGAATAACCACCCTAAAAACTATGGAGCGGAGGTGCACTTATAGGAGCCGGTGGTACACTGTAGGCTGGCTGATCAGAATAAGGCATATGAGGGCCACGACCACCTGGGGCACCGTGGGATGCCTGGAGTGCTGAATGAAATGGACTGGGAGGATGGCCTCTACCATAAGTACCACTACCTCTAGATGAGGCACCGTTGAACCCACCGGGATGACAAGGGCTCTTTCCCGACCCCTGCCCTCCATGTCCAAGAATCATCTCCACTCGTCTGGCGACATTGGCAGACACCTAAAAAGAAATCTCGCTCCCAGTCTCCTTAGACATCTACAATCTAATAGGCTGAGCGAGTCCCTCAATAAATCTCATCACCCTCTCTGTCTCGGTAGGAAGCATAAGAATAGCATGATGGGCCAAATCCACAAAACGGGTCTCATACTGAGTAATAGTTATACTGCCCTGTTGGAGACGCTCGAACTGACGACGACGCTCCTCTCTCAAGGTGACAGACAGAAACTTCTCCAAGAAGAGATAAGTGAACTGGTCCCAAGTAAGAGCAGGCGACCCAGCTGGTCTGGTCTGCAAATAATCCCTTCACCATTTCTTGGCGGAACCAGTCATCTGAAAAGAAGCAAAGTTGACCCCATTAGTCTCCAATATACCCATGTTCCGAAGAACCTCGTGATAGTTGTCAAGATACTCCTGGGATCCTCTGAAGTGGAACCACTGAAATGGATTGGAAAGATCTTGGTAAACCTATCCGATCTCCACAAATCCTTATAAGACATAGCTAACCCATCACCGGGTTGTGCCGCAGCAACCGGTTGAACTACTCCGACTGGATGAGCTGTTGGAGTCTGAAACTGGGGAGCCATCTACTCCGGAGTGTGAGTAGTAGGATTCTGGACTCCTCCCCCAGCCTGAGAGGCCACGGGTAATGTGCCAGTCTGGGCCACACTGTCCATAAGGCCCACCAATTGGACCAAAGCATCCTGAAGCACTAGGGTGGCAATAAACCCCTCGGGGACCTGAGCTGGCCCGGAAGGAATAGTTTTAGCTGGAACCTCCTCGTCAGACTCTACCTGAGTCTCCACGGCTGGGCTGCTGCTCGGGCCCTGGGCTGAGCTCGGCCCCTGCCTCGAACCCGACCTCTGCCCCTCGTAGGAGCTGTTGCAGGAGACTTTGGATGTTGCTCAGCTGAAAACAAGGCTAGGACAAGAGTAGGAGAGTTCAATAAGTATTGAGAAAACAAAATCGCACGACAGATAAGTACAGACGTCTCCGTACCGATCCCCCAGACTCTACTAAGCTCGTTACTGAATTGTGAGACCTGGGCAACCTGTCATGACTAACTTGTCATGACCCAAAATTCCCACCATCGAGACCGTGATGGCGCCTAACAACACACTTGCTAGGCAAGCCAACGTTAGAGGTGATTAAGCCATTTCTAAATCCTTTCAGTGATTTACAACAATTAAGCTATAATAAGTAAGAAGGAAAAAACAAAAATCCATAACAGTCTTAACATTTATACACAACTACCCAGAATCTGGAGTCACAATCCACGAGCATTCTAGAATATACTGCAAATACATGTCTCAAATAAGTACAATTGTTTGAATAAAAGAAAAAAGTAAACAGAAAGGATAGGCGTGGACTTCAGGGCTTGTGAACGCCGATAGGTCTACCTTAAGTCTTCGATCAGGTGAAGCCAGCAGCTAACTCGGGGTCAACTCAGTCTGGTACCAAAATTTGCATAGAAAGTGCAGAGTGCAGTATTAGTACAACCGACCCCATGTACTGGTAAGTGTCGAGTCTAACCTCGGCGATGTAGTGAAAAGGCTAGGACAAGACACCTACAAACAAACTTGTGTACATAATAATATAGATATCAATAACAACAATGAAAGAAACAAGGCAAGAAATATTGGGAAGGGGACATGCTGGGGGAAATACATAACAAAGGATCACAACAGAAATAAGGACTTGATCAATCGTTGTACATTAAACAAATAGAAACAAGTAAGCACGGTAAAGGAAAGTGCACGGCATCATCCTTCGTGCTTTTTCTCTCATCCTCACCATATAAAGCAATAGAAACAGCACGACATCGCCCTTCGTCCATTAACTCTCTCATAACATGGCACGACATCACCTTTCGTGAATTATAATTCACAAAACATGGCACGACATCACCCTTCGTGCATTAACACTCACTCAAAAAACATTTGCACGGCATCACCCTTCGTGCTTTAACACTCTCCCTCACCCAAATAATGAATAATAACAACAGGAGATAGAAATATCAAGAACAAGTGTTACTTCAACATTTAGTTCCACAATGCTGACCTTAACTTTAAGTCAACACACATTATTACCAAATTCCGTAAAAAACATGATAAGAGTTATTAACATAACGATCAACTAGTCTAAACATGGATAGTATGATCAAGGAAGGCAACAATTACAAGAATAAGACCCACTCGCATGCTATGACTCGACAACAATTCATAGATACTCATCACCTCACCTATACGATGTACCCAATATTCAAACACGTAGTAAATAGACAATTAATACCTAATACCTCAAGCCAAGGTTAACCACAACACTTACCTCGCTCCAATGACCAAACTCAAAGCTCAGCCACCGCTCTTCCTCTAGATTACACCTCCAAATCACTCATATCTGGCTTTGGATCCGCTTGGTTAAAACTCAAAGTTTGGACAAAAACTCATTCACCTCCGAGCCCGAATATGCAATTAGTTTTAAAATCCAACCACAAATTGAGGTCTAAATTCTAATTTCCCAAAAATTCCTAATTCTACCCAAAAATCCTAGATTTTAGGTTGAAAGTTTATAGAATGCAATGGGCAATTGAAAGAGAATGATTTAGAATCACTTACCAACACTTTGGGGAAGCAATTAGCTTGGGAGGATCGCCTCTAGGTCTCTTAGTTCTGAAAATTTGAAAGAAATGACCAATTCCCGTTTTCTGGTCTATTTTAAGTCACAAGCGTCAGGCCTTCTTCGCATTCGCGAAGGGCCTGCCGCATTCGCGATGAGCAACAGCCCGAGTGGCTTACGCATTCTCGAGTCCTTTTCCGCATTCGCAAAGGCTTCTCCCCCTTGCTTTTGCATTCGCGAGCCAATGCTCACATTCGCGTAAAAGAGTAACTGGCCCCTCCCCCAGGTCCCTAAAGCAACGCATTCGCGAAGTATAAGGCCCCTCATTTCTTCGCGTCGCGTTCCAGCTACCGCGTTTGCGGGTAAGAAAAATTCCTTTGCCCTAGTTTACTCTCCGCGTTTGCGAGAGTACCTTCCCCAACGCGAAGAAGAAAACACCATATGACAGCTGAAGCACCAAAAACCAGATTTCTAAGTCTAAAACATCCCGTAACTTATCCAAAACTCACTCGGGTCCTCGAGGCTCCAAACCAAACATGCACAAAAGTCCTAAAATATCCTACGAACTTACTCGCGACCGAATTGTCAAAATAACACCTAGAACTATGAATTGAACACCAAATCGAATGAAATTTTCAGGAAAGCTTTAAAACTTCTATTTTCACAATCGAGCGTCTAAATAACGTCAAACTGACTCCATTTCTTACCAAATTTCACAGACAAATTATAATTATTATATTGAAACTGTATCGGGCTACCGAACCAAAATACGGTCCCAGTATCAAAAATGCCAAACATCAATAGGTTCTTAAAAACATTATATTTTCAAACTTCTAATTTTCAATAAGAATTCATAACTCAAGTTAGGGACCTCAGAATTCGATTCAGGGCATACGCCCAGGTCCCATATTTCAATACGGACCCATCGAGATAGTCAAAATACGGGTTCGGATCTGTTTACACAAAATGTTGACTGAAGTCAACTAAAATAAACTTTTAAGGCAAAGATTCTTATTTTTGTCAACTTTCAACATAAAAGCTTTTCGGAAACATGCTTGGACTACGCACGTAAATCGAGGAGGGTAAAATTTAAGGCTTAAGAGTGCAGAATTAAGTTCTAAAGATAAAATGACCTTTTAGGCCATCACAACTAAAGGGCACTACAATTAAATTACGAGCACAATATAACACTACAGGAAACTAAACAACATTAAAGTGCCATATTAATATATGTCACTACTAGAAAATGAGCCTATGGCAACCGCCGGTAAACCGTTGCAACAGACAGGTAAACCGTTGCAATAGAGTTATTGGAACGGTTTAACAACTGTTACATACGCTGCCGTGCCAATAGACCTAGAGTAACGGTTCTTGCAACGGTTATCAAAATTGTTCCTTAAGGCGATCTATTGCAACGGTTGTTTCTTTTTCTGAAGCAACGAGTATTTCTTTTTAGTTGTAACGGTTAAAAACTATTACCATAGAGGTTATAACAACGGTTGGCAACCGTTACCATATAATTTAATGCAACAGTTATGTAAGCTACGGCAACGTTTATTCTAACGGTTTCATTACGCTATTGTAGCGGTTTTATTTCTTTTGCAACGGTTTTAACTACCTATTGTATTAGTTTGTTGCACATTTTGGAACGATTTGTAAGACCTAATGGAACGGTTTGAAAGACCTTGGAACAGTTCTTTTAGACTATTTTTTGAACAATTTGTAAGACCTATTGGAGCGGTTTGCAAGACCTATTGGAACGGTTCTAGCAGACTATTATGCCCGGGCTGTAAATGAATATTTAGATATATAATAATTTGTAATAATCTTAAATTTATATAAATAAAAAGATAAAATACTTCATAGTCTATATTGTCTCCATAAAACCAAAATATTTTAACCCAATCACATAAGTTTTACATTTGAACACTTCAAAAGTTAGAGTAAGTTTCAAATGTTGATAACAAAAGATTCCTAGAACATAGACAACAATTCAAAGTTCTTAATTAAGGCCTAGATCTTCGCAATTTCCATCTTCCCTTTCTTCAATTGCTCCACCTACAAAAGAGGATAAATAAAGTCATTATTCTTCAAGAGTTGGTTTATCATTATAAGAATGGGTATGGTCCATAAACAATGCATAAAGCACAAAGTTTTCAAATGTACTAGAATGTCGATCTCTAAGTCTTCAGTTCTTAT
Organism: Nicotiana undulata; assembly: GCA_005239495.1. NCBI lineage: Eukaryota > Viridiplantae > Streptophyta > Magnoliopsida > Solanales > Solanaceae > Nicotiana > Nicotiana undulata. The sequence continues at coordinate 57,532 of ML294332.1, forward strand.
TGCTAGGATGAAACAATCTTATACCCAGTCAAAATATTAAAGCACGAAGTTTTCAAAAACAAGTCTTAGATGATAACAGAACAGCATGTCAGATTAGGATGGTCTTAGATGACAACAAAACAGCATGTCAGAACAACAGAACAGCATGTCAAAATTTATTCTTCCCCATTTGGTCCCAACAGAGAATAACATGTCAGATTCTGCTAAAGAAAATACAAGCTAGACAGAATATGGGCAGAATATTGGTTACTAGATAGTTTGTGCCCATGTAAAAATCAAATTCAGAAAGAAAGATAGATATCGCATTTTCCTTTCATTTTTTAGCTTTTCCCTTTTTGGAGAAAGATACTCATATAAGTAAGGAGACATATATTAAGCCAACGAAAGTAATGATTTTACTTAAAGAGATAGCATAATACCAATTATCTATATAAATGAAAAAGTTAACTGAATACAACTCATCCTTCTTATCTTATTCCTAGATGAGATTTGAGAAATAATTTCCACCAATATCATCCACCAAAAATTGAATTCTCCATACAGATATAACAGTCAAATAGGAAACTGAGTAATCTTAGGGTCTAGAAATTACCAGTCTAGAAAATAAAGTATAGTTCAAAAAATAATTATGAATTTCAATTGAAGGGAACGAGTAAGAAGAAGGAAAGAATGGCAACAACCAACAACCCTAAGTTGTATTATTGTTTAATCACTAAGGTTGTAATTCATTTCTATGTATTTATATATAGAAAGTTCAACTTTTTTTAAATCCTTGCTATTTAGTGCCTAGATTAGTCAATGATTCATCATTGTGACAAAACATCAAAAGACCTCATTTTTCTTCCTTCTCAACCAATTCTACTGCAAAACTTAACAATAATAAAAAAGTTTCTTTCTTTATTAATCCGAAAGAGGAAAAACAAACAAAAGATTGAATCTTTGACATTATAGGTCTCAAAAAACTAACACAATTACAAAAAGAAAGGATATTTGAAACTCACCAGTCCCAACGGCTTCTTAAAAAGCAGGAGAAAGGGATTCGTGAAACACAAAACTCGAGGAAATTGTTAAGGAAAAGAACAAACAGTCACCTACAAACAGAAGAGTTAAATTTTGGTTATAGTAAAAGCTTCAGATTGGAGAAAAGTTAAATCTTGAAGCAGATTTTTGCAATGAAGAAAAGAAAGTTTCTCGGTAAGAATGAAGAGTCTGTTAAAATGTTCAAGCTTCTGTAGCTAAGCTGTGAAACATGATACCTTAGTAACTAAGTTTACATAAGAGCAGAACATGTTAGTTAACATTCAGTCATAGGTTAATAGTAAATATCCCCAACAGCACTCTAGCCTACAGACTATAGTTTTGTGTCTTCTCTTTGTGCAGTGATATTCATCGAAATTGGGATATATCATGATCGAATTAGTACTATCTTTGAAAGCGGGATACATGCATTCACATTTTAGTAAGTGTAGAAAAAAGAAGATGATACTTAAATGATATCTTTTTACCTTGAATTCAAGACTTGCATTACCCACAGTATATAGGATATCTCTAGATGCAGCTGTTTACTTTGTATGGAAGGAGAGGAACCAAGTTGTATTCCAGAAAAGAAAAAACAAATGTAAGTAAAAGCTATCATCAAGATGATTATTCAAGAAGTATTTGTGAGAGGTTGGATGAATTCAAAACTAGACAGTAGATTAAATAGATTGAACTTCTATCCTAGTTAGAAATATTATTCTTAATTGTGTGGTGAGATACAGTTCTGCATACTGGGGATGTCTAGTATGTCTCTCTTTCTCTTTTTTCTTGAGCTGTAACTTCCCCATTGGTAACTTTCCAATATAACATCTTGTATAATATTGATTTTACTTATGCACAGAGGGAAAACTCCATTGATTCAAAACGAAGAAGATATAAACCTTTGCAAGGGTACAATGTAAGTAATCATACTTATTCATATTAATTATTTTATTTTATTTTTGTTTGATCAGAAATTAGTTATGTTATTAGCAGTATGTGTGAAATATTCTAACTCTTATTGTTGTTTATTCTCTTCAGATAACGACTGTTCTCTTCAGATATGAACTTGTCATAGCATAAGATGTAAATTGACTTTCTCTGAGAAAGTATTATATCTCCATCATCATGTTTGCTAAGTAAATGATGAGTATTAAAGAGAATTATTTCTATGCATCATATTACATTTTCCAGTAGATCTGATTTCTGTATGCTCTTTTAGGAAGATTTATTTCTCATGGATGGCAGAATAGTGCTACTCAATCAAGGGATAAATGGAACCTCACGCTTTTTGGAGGTATGTTTATCTTTTTCTTATTTCTGTAATTGCAAATTTCAAGATTGTCATGCTATATTTGGATGAGTATGTTATTGATTTAGAATACATACATATCAAAATTAATTTATTTAGAGAAAATAGAGATCAGAAATCGCATTTGGACAGAAAAATGGTTTGTGAAGTGAATTTGAATTCAGCAGAAAAGTACTGGTTCTAATACAGACACTAATTTGAGCTACATTACAGGTCATTAGAACAAACCATTCACATCCACTAAAACTGAGAAATTTCCAGCTCCAGTATACATTTGACATGGCAAAATTTTCAGAAAATAGTTTACTGTTTTATATCATTTATGATGGAGCTAGAAGCTTCGCATATTTAGTTGAGGTCTAATACATTATAGTTGTAATCACCATATTATGTAACCAAAATGAAACCTCCTAAGACCCAATTGTTAAAAAATCCAATTGAGGGGATCATATTTGCTGCATCTATCACCAGTAAAGACACATAAGAGAGACATATATGATCAGTCGCTGAGATATGTAAATATTTCCAGGATGTGATATGTTGTGTTCATAGGGGGAAAGGTTTATATAGAATTATAACATTGCTTCATACCGCGCAAAATAAAACTAATAAAGATTCCCGAAAAATGCACTAAAAATCACAAAAATTAAATAAATCTACATGTTGTAATGACCTGGCCGGTCGTTTTGAGAAATTTAACTCTGTTCGGTGGCATAAGGTCTTGAACACCTTCGCATTGTGTATATAGACTTGCGTGCGTGATTGGATTCAGTTACCGGATAATCTAGAGTCGAATTGGGAGAGAATTTTTAATTTTTGAAGCTTAAGTGATGGGGGTTAACCGGAGGTTTGACTTTTATATAAACGATCTTGGAATGAGTTCTGATTAATTTCAATAGCTTCATATGATGATTTTGTACTTAGACGCGCGCCCAAAATTGGTTTTGGAGGTATGTAGAGTAATTTGAGGTAATTTGGTGAAAGTTAGAATTTCGGCGATTTCGGCCGATAGGTGAAATTTTGATAACGGGCCCGGAATGGAATTCCGAGAATGGCTGAAGGTCTGTTGTGTTAAATGTGACTTGTATATAAAATTTCACGTCATTCCAGGTTGATTTGATAGGTTTCGGCACGAGTTTTGATGTTTGAAGTTTTAAAAAAAAATCCTAAGTTTGATATTTGATTTGATTCGCCTTTTTAGTGTTGTTTTATGTGATTTGAAACCTCGAGCAAGTCTGTGTTAGGTTATAAGACCTGTTTGTGGGATTAGACGGGGTCCCGGGGGCCTCGAGTGTGTTTCGGATGGGCTACGGGCCATTTTCTTCCATTTTTAGGTTGCGGATGCTTGCTATCTGGTTTTCTCCTTCGTGTTCGCGTCCCATCCTCCGCGTTTGCGTAGTGTAATTCCGGAGGAGGGAAAATTCCGTCTATGTGTTCGCGTTGATGCCCTCGCGTTCGCACAGTTATTCCCTCTTCGTCTCCGCGTTCGCATCCCACCCCTTCGTGTTGGCATAGTGGAAATTAGAGTTGGGGGCTGTTGGTTTTTCTTCTTCGCATTTGCACCAGAGCGTACGCGTTCGCGTAGCTTCCGTTTCTCCTTCTCCGCGTCCGCACTCGTTCTGTCGCGTTCGCATTTAACAAATTGGGCATACTTCATTTTTCTTCTTCGCGAACGCGGTCCTTCCTCCGTGTTCGCAATTCATTAGAGGCCTGGGCAGATTATAAGTTTTCAAAATCGAGGGTTTCACCATTTTTATCATAGTTTGACTTGTAGAGCTCGGTTCTTGGCGATTTTTGATGGGTGTTTCACACAATTCGATTGGGTAAGTGTTCTTCAACTAAAATTAATTATATTCCACGAATTAGTCCTTGTTTTTATCATTTAATTTGTGTTTTGAGTTGAGAAATATGTGGGTTTATGAAAGAAATGTCTAAATTAAAAAATCATGATTTGAGGGACCAAATGATATCGCGATAAATTTTGTATGGTTGAACTCGTATCAGAATGGGTGATCGGATTTTTGTAAAATTTATCGAGTTCCGAGGTGCGGGCCCAGGGGTCAATTTTTATAATTTTGTAAAGATTGAAACTTTATGATTTGGAATAGATCCTTATACGTTTTATGTGTATTTTGAAGTTGTTTTAGTTGATTTTGAGCCGTCCGGAGGTCTTTTCGCCCGAGAAGTTCACTTTTGATTACCGAGTTGTCGTCTTTAAGGTAAGTATATTGCCTAACCTTGTGGGGGGGAACTACCCCTTAGGATTGGGTCTTCTTTGTTGATTATAGCCCGTGTATGCGAGGTGACGAGTGCGTACACGGACTTATTTGCAAATATGTTGGCCTTTTAGGATTCGTAGGTTCTTATATTACTTGTGCATGGATTGTAATTTTTACATTTGAGTCCTTGATTGCAAATTTCATCATTTTCTGCTTATAGAATTACTTGCTTTTAGATTTCTTCGTTGTCGATTTGATCTTAATTGACTTAACTGAATATTTTACCTCTCCTATCACCATGATATATTTTCTTCATAAACTACCCAACTGACTAGAATTAGTATTATCTAGCCATATAATTGTTTAGCCATAGTTGGAACGTCCATTCGTTGGTCTCAAGCATGCCCGTGAGTCTTACACTGTGAATTATATGATTTTCCCTTAAGTGCTACTTAGGTTTAGTTGATAATCATCCGTGTTGATTGTATTTCCTTGGTGTTGCCTTTTTACTGAGCATTGCTCAAACTGAGTTTATTCTGTGAAGATAATTGTTTATGTGAGATTGGTTATAGCTGGTTTCCTTGCCGGGACAGTGTGGGTTCGATTATTATTCATGTTGTTGATTATATTATTTCATTGTTGACTCCCTTTCCGGCACAATGTGATTTCTGTTATTATTCATGTTGTTGATTATATTATTTCATTGTTGACTCCCTTTCCGGCACAATGTGATTTCTGTTATTATTCATGTTGTTGATGATATTGTTTCCATTGTTGACTCCCTTGCCGGGACAATGTGGTTTCTGTTGTTTTTTATGCTATTGGTTTCCCTGTTTGAATGCTATCATTTCATTTGTTTGGGTGAGGAAGAGTGTAAAGCACAAAGGGTGATGTCGTGCCATTGTTTATATTCATTATCATGTGAGGAAAGAGTGTAAAACACGAAGGGTGATGTCGTGCCATATTATTGAGAGTAAAATCACGAAGGGTGATATCGTGCCATATTCTTGAGAGTAAAAGCACGAAGGGTGATGCCGTGCCGATTCTATTATTATTTCGTGAGGATGAGAGTAAAAGCACGAAGGGTGATGCTGTTCCGTTTCATTTGATTTATGGTGAGAACAAGAGTAAAAGCACGAAGGGTGATGCCGTGCACTTATCTTTGCATTATTATTTCCGTTGCTCCTGTTTGATATTTACTGCATTTGTTTAAGTTTTATTATTCCGTTGTTTCAATTTGGATATTCATACTGTTCCCTTACTGCATTATTGACAAGACTTGATATTCCCCCATGTACCGTATGACAATTTCTGAGTTACGGACTGAGTTTCAATAGATTTATCTTGAGGAGATTATGATCAAAAGATCTTAGTGAAAAGTATTATTAAAAAAGTAATGGCTTCGAAGGAGATTATGTTTGAAGGACTTTTATTTCGAAGGTATATTTGAAAAGCATTTGTCTTGCAGAGAATGATATTTGGAAGTCATTTATTGGGAAGGTATATTTGGAAATTACATATTTTGAAAGAAACTATGTACTAAGTATTTCTCTTTATTAAAAATACATATATATACGTTTAGAGAAAGTATGTTTCAAAGGAGATCTTTCTATACTGAAATGATTATATCTTCAAAGTTTTAAATATGAACTGCTGTTTAAAAGTTTCCAGTAGTTTATTGATTTTAGTGGCTAAGGCCCGATGTGAACAAACTGACGCAGAGTCGAGTTACTAGTATTTTTCTATGTGTTGTTGTTTTCTTTCGGTTTGGCTTGTTTTGCTGTTCATTCTTCTGTGTATTATTATGCTGTTCTATTGATTGATTTTCTGAAATTCCTTCCGTATTATATTGTCATTGTTATTAATTACATCGTGAAGTCTATAGATATGTGTTGTTTTCGGTCATTTCTATATTCATGGTTGCTTAATTTATTAGACCAATGGTGTCTTGACTAGTCCTCGTCACTACTCCACCGAGGTTAGTCTTAATACTTACTAGACACCGCTGTGGTGTGCTCGTACTATATTTCTGCACATTTTTGTGTGCAGATCCAGGTAATTATTATTAGTAGCTGCGTGGATCATTGATGGGGAGACTCAAGGTAACCTGTTGCTGCGTTCGCAGGCTTCGAAGTCACCTTCTTTTTTTTGTATTTATTATTCATACCCTGTTGTACTCATTCCGAACAGTGGTAATTAAAGATTTTAGAATGAATTCGCAGAGCTTATGACTGGTATTACCGGTTTTGGGAACATTCTAATTTGTCAAGATTTCCCTATCGAGACTGCTAGATCTCTTGTATTATTGTTGTTGTTTCTCTAAAAGTTAGGCTTACCTAGTCCCTAAGACTAGGTGCCATCACGATACCCAATGGAGGGAAATTTAGGTCGTGACAAGTTGGTACCAGAGCTCTAGATTCATAGGTGCTACGAGTCATAAGCGAGTTTAGTAGAGTCTTACGGATCGGTACGGAGACGTCTGTACTTATCTTTGAGAGGCTACAAAACTATTAGGACAATTTAACTTCCTTCATTCCTATCGTGCGAGTTCATTGATCTTGAAATGTGAAATTATCGTTCCATTCTCTCACCGATGGTGAGGACACGAGCTACGGTTCCTGATGATGTTACCCCGAAGCAAATGCCGCAAGGGTCAGAGACAGAGGCCGACGAGGAGCACGTACCGCATATAAGATGCCTACCAGTTAAAACGAACCGGTGCATCGTTACATAGAACCTGCATTATAATTACTATTACTGACTTGTCATAGGTTGGTTATACTGTTATGATGTGTTAGAGTTGGTAGGCTTGAAATCGAAATGGTTGTAGTGAGAGTGTAGCCACTTAGTCCTTAAAATAGCCTTAAATTTTGAAAAGTCAACTAAGAGTTGACTTATTGGTAAACGACCTCGGAATGAGGATTTTATTGCTTGGATAGCTTCGTTCGGTGATTTGGGACTTGGGAGTGTGTTCAGAATATTTTTGTGATATCTGGTGTAGAATTAGGCTTGAATTGGCGAAAGTTAATTTTTGGTGAATTCCGATCGGCAGTGGAAAATAGGCTATCGGGGTCGGAATGGAATTCCGACAGTTGGAACATGTTCGTAATGTCATTTTTGATATGTCTGCAAAATTTCAGGTCAATCGGGGTTGTTTTGGATAGTTTCGGCATCGTTGGTGGATTTTAAAATTTTCAAAGTTGTTAGGCTTGAATCCGATGTGATTTTGGTGTTTTGATGTTAGTTTTGGTGTTCCTAGGGTGAAACTAAGTTTGAATGATCATATGTGACGTGTTGGTATGTGTGGTTTGGGTCCCGAGGGGCACGGTATTGATTTCGGGTGATTAACGGACACTTTTGGACTTAGAAAATAGCAGTTTTTGCTGGTGTGTTACAGGTATAATTTTCCTCTATGCGATCGTAGGGGGCTGTATGCGATCGCATAGGTCAATTGGTGAGGCCTAGGAAATTGCTCTGTGTGATCACAGGTGAGGAGGTGCGATCGCAGAGTAGAGAGAGTTAAAGCAGTGACATCGCGTAGGTGGGGGGTGCAATCGAACAGGGTCTGGCGCGCGTGGGGGTGAGACAGCACTTTGCGGTCGCGTACATTGAGCTGCGATCGCATGAGGGAGTGGGAAAAATACAGTGCGAGCGCGGACCATTGACCGCGATCGCGGAGAATAATAACTGGGTAGTATTAATTAAACCCTTCCGAGACCATAACCTATTTTAACACCATTTTTGAACGGGAAGAAGCTTTTGAGGCGATTTTGAAGAGGGAAAATCAGTGTTCATCATAGAGGTAAGTATTTTGGACCTTAAAACTTGATTATAGGTGATTAAGGAACATAATCTCAGTGGTTAGTTCATGACAATCAGTAGAAAAAGGTGGGGTTAGGGCTTGAGATTATGAGACCTTTAGGGGTCGATTTGAGGGGTCAAACGAACCCCGATTTTAGCGTTCTTTATATGTACGAACTCGGGAGATGATGAAGAACATTTTGGTATAAAAAATTTTGAGTTCCAAGGCGCGGGCCTGGGGTTCGGCTTTTAGTAAATTTCGGGTTTTGTGCTAGAATTGGTATTTTTCAATTGGGATTCATTCCTTAAGCATAATTTGATGATAAAAATCTTAACTTGGTAGATTTGGAGCACTCGGAAGTTGATACGAGAGGCAAGCGGGTTATAGAGTAGCTTTTCGGTCTAGTTTGAGGTAAGTAATGTCTTTAAATTCTGTCTTGAGGGTATGAAACCCCGGACTTTACACCCTTTCACGGGTTTTGGAATGCAAAGGTTGGAACTTTAAAAATATATTCCCTATTTAGGCAACTATTGAGTTGCGAAACCAATATTTAAGCCTATGCTTAATAGTATTGATATATTTTGATATGATTTGGGTTGTAAGCCATGTTTGGGGCCTAGTGTCGATCTGTTCACCCCTTGGGGGCTATTTTTACTATTTTCCTCACTGATGTGTTATGATTTTACTCAGTCGTTTCTTGATAATTGTTTTGACACTCAGAGTATTTTGATACTATTTCTTGAAAATGAAACAGTGTTTTTGGGTCGAGAACCCGGTATATTTATGGCCTTAAGGGCATGTTGAGAGTGTCTGACTGAGTGAGGCTGCAAGCCATTATTGTGAGCATGTTGTGATATGAGAGAGGCTCCGGTCCAATATTGTGTGTGATTTATACCATGTTGTGGCTTGTTATAGCGCTTGGGATGTAGGAGCCCCTCTGGAGTCTGTACACACCCCCAGTGAGCGCAAGTACCTAATGAGTGATGTTGCCCGCGGGGGATACTGAGTGACTGTGAGGTTGCCTGATGGGCTGATATTGAGTGACTGTGAGGTTTCCTGATGGGCTGATACTGAGTGACTGTGAGGTTTCCTGATGGGCTGATACTGAGATTGTTATGAGAAACAATTATGGCCCGAGGGGCAGATTTATAAAAAATTTACTGAGTTTTTGACTACAATTCACTTCGTTTTTCAAACTGATTTTTACTGAGACTTTTACTGAGATATATTGAAATTATACTTGTTTCAAAGGATTTCTGGAAATTGGTTTTTGAACTTATGTATTTGATGAAGACTTATGGTGACTTGGTGATTTACTGTTTTTGTGAATTGGTCTATTTGTGCTATGTGTTTCTTATTTCTCAGACTGTGATTTATTTTCATTACTACTGAGTTGGCATATTCATCATTACTCCCTATGCCTCTGTGCACAGATTCAGGTCCTGGCTCGAGGCAGTATCTGTCTCTGTTCGTTAGCAGCAGTTTTTACGGGATTTCGAGGTAGCTGTCCAGTGCCACAGCTTCTCCACTTCCCTTCCTTATTTAGATTTAGCATTTCATTCCTAGACTTTATTTAAGACATTAGTAGAGTTAGTTTTATTTCGTAGATGCTCGAGACTATGTTGACTCCACTCTTGAGAGGTTTTGTTTAGAGTTGTTTAGACTATTATTGGGACGCCAAGACTTAATTGTTACATTTGAGTCCTTGATTGCAAATTTCATCCTTTCCTGCTTAATCTAATTACTTGCTTTTAGATTTCTTCATTGTCTATTTGATCTTAATTGACTTTACTGAATATTTTACCTCTCCTATCACCATGTTATATTTTCTTCATAAACTACCTAACTAACTAAAATTAGTTAGTTAGGTATGATCTAGCCCTATAGTTGTTTAGCCGTAGTTGGAACGTCCATTTGTTGATGTCAAGCATGCCCGTGAGTCTTACACTGTGAATTATATGATTCCCTTAAGTGCTACTTAGGTTTAGTTGATAATCATTCGTGTTGATGGTATTTCCTTGGTGTTGCCTTTTTACTGAGCATTGTTCAAACTGAGTTTATTCCGTGAAGCTAATTGTTTAAGTGAGATTGGTTATAGTTGTTTTCCTTGCCGGGACAGTGTGGGTTCGGTTATTATTCATGTTGTTGATCATATTATTTCCATTATTGACTCCCTTGCCGGGACAGTGTGATTTTTGTTATTATTCATGTTGTTGATTATACTGTTTTCATTGTTGACTCCCTTGCCGGGGCAGTGTGGTTTCTGTTGTTGTTTATGTTGTTGGTTTCCCGGTTTGAATTCTATCATTTCATTTGTTTGGGTGATTATACTGTTTTCATTTGTTTGGGTGATTATACTGTTTTCATTGTTGACTCCCAAGGGGTCATTTTATAAAATTAGACTTCGTTTCATGCTAAATAGCCATCAAAAGACTAAAATTAAATACCTCAATTTGCGTGCAGTCCGGGCGTGAAACCCGAAAGCTTTTATGTGAAAATATGAGAAATAGTGATTTTCAGAATTTAAATTTGATAAAAGTTGACTTTGGTAAACATTTTAAGTAAACATACCCGGAACCGTGTTCCGACGATCTCGGGAGGTCCGTAAAAAAATATGGGACTCGGGTGTGTACCCGGAAATGAATTCCGAGGTCCCAAACCTTAGAAATTAATTTTTGAAAAAAATTGTTTTGTTGAAATGTTTAGGAATTAAAGAAAAGAAATAATGTTTAAAATCATTGGTATCGGACCCGTATTTTTGTTTCGTAGCCCGGTACAACTTTGTTTATATATTTAAAGGTTAACTGTGAAATTTGGTGAAAAAACGGAATTCGTGTGACGTGATTCGGACATCCGGTTGAGAACTTATGAACTTTAAGAGTTCTTGTTGAAAACGATGCGTTTTGAGGATTAATTCATATATTTACATGTTATTTTCATGATTTTATCGCACGATCTAGTCCGTATGATGATTTTAAACTTGTGTGCATGATTTGTTTGGAGCCCCGAGGGCTCGGGTGAGTTTCGGAAAGGCCACGAGAGGTTTTGAACATGTTAAAAAGCTGCCGGTTTTTGATTGCTGGTGCCCAGGTATTTTGTTCTATGCAATCGCATAGGGAGTTCCGCGATCGCATAGAGTAAAGGTTGAGGGCCCTATTTTTTTTGTGATACGCGATCACATAGTTAGGGGTGCGAACGCGAAGAGGGCGAAAGGTTACCCTACGCGAACGCACCAAGAAGGTTGCGATCGCATAGAGTCAGGCAGGGCTGGGGGGCTGGTAGTCGTTAGGCAGTGCGAACGCGTCCCTAGGCTCGCGATCGCGTAGGGCTGGGATGCTGAGCCTATGCGAACGCAGCCTTGGGGCCCCGGTCACGTAGAATCCCTATCCAGTTAATATAAAAAGGCTTTAAAAATCGGGCAGAACCTTTGCTTCTCCAATTTTTCGAGGTTCCGGCCCTATAAACGATTTTTCTTCAACAATCTTCATCCCCAATTCATAGATTCGAGCAAGTTAGAGGTGAATTCAAAAGGAAAAGCAATAATTGAGCAGTGAGTGGCCTGCGGATTGAGGTAAGTGTTTGGTCTAACTTTGGCTAGAGGGAATAGGACTCCCAACTTGTTTGCTATGAAATATGCATGGGCGTGGTGTATAGGTGAGGTGACGAGTATCTATGCACCACCCAGATTGGTTGTTAAACATGATCCCCTTTCCCATTCCCCACTTATTAGATCATAATCTTAATTGTTATATGTTCCTTATTGTTTCTATGACTATTTGGCCTTGTTGATTTGTTGTTAGATATTGTTGTGACAATTTGGAAAGAATATTGGTTGTTTGAGCTGGTTTACTTGTGATATAAAAATGGTTTAGAGGTTTGGCATTGTTTTTACGAAATAAATACATATATATTTTGATATTCTTGTTGGTTTCATGGTTGAGAGGATATTGATGAAGTTATGAGAAAAACGCAGTTTATTATTTATAATTGCTGAGACAAAAATATTGTGAAAGGCTTGGCCTGAATTGTGAAATTTATGAATTAATTGATATGATATGTCTGGTGGGAGCAGGTTGCACGCCGCAACAAGGAGTGATAAGGATGGACAGGTGGGATCGGGTTGCACGCCACAACAGGAGTAATAAGGGTGATATTTTAGGGAGGAGCAATAAGAGAGCACATGTGGGAGCGGGTTGCACGCCACAACAAGGAGCGATAAGGGAGGACATTTATATTTTTCCGATTTTTAATGAAAAAGAAAATAAAAGTTTTGAAAGGTTAAAATGTCTATTTTACTACTCTTTAAATATTTTATCACTATTTTTATTCTAAGTTAAAGTTTGGAAATTTAGAAATTTATTTGAGTATTATAACTGAGTTATTTTATTTTGTTGCAACACTTATTTATCTATTTGTTTAGAGTTCTTTCTTGCTTTATTATTTACTATTGTTAGCGATTATATTGTTGAAGCCCCGCCTTAGGCTCGTCACTACTTCGCCGAGGTTAGGCTCGGCACTTACTCAGTACATGGGGTTGTTTGTACTGATAGTACACTCTATGCTCTTTTACACAGATCCAGGTACTAGTCTGCAGTAAAGGATTTCAGGACGACCACCGATTCATTTGGAGACACGAGGTACATCTGTCGGCGTTCGCAGATTCCGAGAGTCTTCTCTTACTTTTACTTATATTGTTTTACTATATTCAGAACAGTTACACTATTTCTTTCGGCCCTTATTTGTAGTATTCTTTAGTAGTTAGTGGATTGTGACACCAGACCTTGGGGTAGTTTTAGAGTTATTATTATAGTTAGTTCGTGGTTCATTTTATTTAATTGGTCACTATTATTATTCTATTTTATTGTTGTCGGGAATTATTCTAATTAAGTTCATTTGGATTTATTTAATTATGCTTAAGTAATTAATTTAGAAAATTAGTTAATCGAACTCTAACATTGGCTTGCCTAGCAAGTGTGGTGTTAGGCGCCATCACGATCCCTAAGGTTGGGAATTTGGGTCGTGACAAGTTGGTATCAGATCACTAGGTTTACTTAGGTCTCGCAATCCACGAACAAGCTTAGTAGAGTTTGAAGGATCGGTACAGAGACGTCTGTACTTATCTCTCAGAGGCTATTGAGTTAGGAAATAACTCAATTTTTATTTCTATACTATCGTGCGATTCTTGTATCTCAAATACTGATTTGGATTCTTCTATTCTCTCGCATATGGCGAGAACACGTGCCTCATCTTCCGCTGACCAGAATTCCGAACCTCCAGCAGCAGCAGCTCCTACTGGGGGCAGAGGTCGAGGCCACGCTAGAGGCCGAGGCAGAGGCAGGACTCAGCCCATTGCTCAGGCAGCAGCCACAACTGTGGAACCCCATATTAAGATTAATGAGGGGGTTCCGGCTCAGACGACCCCAGCGGGACCAGCTCAGGTTCCCGAGTTGTTTATTGCTACCCCAGTTCTTCAGGATGCTTTGGTCCGTTTAGTGGGACTTATGGAGAGTGTGGATCAGACTGACACCTTTCCTGTTGCAACAGCCGTATCATAGGCTACCCACACTCCAGTTCAGACTACTCCTCAGGTGCAGACCCCAGTAGCCAATACCGTTGGGGTAATTCAGCCAGTTGCAGCAGTGCCGCCCGCTAATAGGGTAGCCATGTCGTCGGATGCTTTGTGGACACTTGACAAGTTCATTAAGCTATTTCCTGTCCATTTTAGTGGTGCTACTTCGGAGGATCCACAAGAATATCTGGATAGTTTTCATGAGGTGTTGCGTAATATGGGTATTTTGGAGACCAACGGAGTCGATTTTGCAGGTTTTCAGATGACTGGTTCCGCCAAGAAATGGTGGAGAGACTATTTGTTAACTAGGCCAGTAGGATCACCTGCTCTGACTTGGGATCAGTTTTCTCATCTCTTTTTGGAGAAGTTCTTACCTGTCACTACTCGGGAGGATAAGCGTCATCAGTTTGAGCGACTACAGCAGGGCAACATGACTTTGACTCAATACGAGACTCGTTTTATGGATCTGGCTAGACATGCCATCCTTATATTGCCCACAGAAAGGGAGAGGGTCAGACGATTTATTGATGGACTTGCTCACCCCATCAGGTTGCAGATGGACAAGGAAACAGGGTCCAGGGTCCGAGATTTCTCTTCAAGATGCAGCTAATATAGCTAGGAGGGTTGAGTCAGTTCTTGGGATGGGAGGTCAGGGGTCAGACAAGAGACCTCGTCATTCCGGTGTTTTCGGTGGCGCCTCATCTGGAGGCGGGACTTCATTTAGTAGAGGCCATTCATCCATTCCATTCCATTCAGCACTACAGATTTCACATGGTACTTTAGGGGGTCGTGGTTCTTATGTACCTCCTTCTGCTCAGCCAGTCTACAGTGCTCCTTCATCTCCTATTAGAGCACCTCCTCTGCAGAGTTATTATCGTGGTCAACCGGCTCGTCAAGGTCAGTCCTTATATCAAGAGGGATGTTTTGAGTGTGGTGAATATGGGCATGTTCGGAGAGCTTTTTCGAGGTTTCTGAGTAATCAGCATCAGTACCAGGGTTCTCGTGCCATAGTTCTAACACCAGCTGCAGTACCACCTGCCTAGCCAGCAAGGGGTAGGGGTAAGGTAGTCAGAGGTAGAGGCCAAAATGTTAGAGGTGGAGGACAGATAGTTAGAGGTGGAGGTCACACTGCTAGAGGTAGAGGTCTTTCCAGAGGTGTGGTTCAGGGTGGTGGGGCTCAGCCCCGACTATATGCTTTTCCATCTAGGCATGAGGCAGAATCCTCCGACGCTGTTATTACAGGTATCATCTCAGTATGTGATAGAGCTTCTTCCATTTTGTTTGATCCGGGGTCTTCTTATTCGTATGTTTCCTCCTATTTTGCCTTGTATTTGAATGTGCCCTGTGATCCCTTGAGTGTTCCCATCTATGTGTATGCACCGGTGGGGGATGCTATTGTGGTAGATCGAGTATATCGTTCCTGCGTGGTAGTCATTAAAGGTCTTGAAACTAGTGTTGACCTTTTACTTCTAGACATGGTTGACTTTGATATTATATTGGGCATGGATTGGTTGTCGCCCTATTATGCCATTTTATACTGTCACGCCAAGACGGTTATTTTAGCCTTACCGGGGTTGCCTCGATTAGAATGGAAAGGGACTCCTGTTCATCCTCCCAGTCGGGTAATTCCATATGCTAAGGCTCGTCGCATGGTGGAGAAAGGGTGTTTGGCTTATTTGGCTCATAGTCGTGATTCTGATGCTGAGGTATCTTCTATAGAGTCAGTTCTTATCGTGCGTGACTTTCCTGAGATATTTCCTGCAGACCTACCAGGTATGCCGCCCGACATGGATATTGACTTCTGTATTGATGTGGCTCAGGACACTCAGACCATTTCCATTCCTCCATGTCGGATGGCCCCACTAGAATTGAAAGAATTAAAAGAACAGTTACAAAATTTGCTAGATAAGGGTTTCATAAAACCAGTGTCTCGCCTTGGGGTGCACTGGTTCGTTTTTAAAGAAGAAATATGGGTCAATGAGAATGTGCATAGACTACAGGCAGCTGAATAAAGTCACTGTCAAGAATAAATATCCGTTGCCGAGAATTGATGACCTATTTGATCAGCTTCAATGTGCTAGAGTGTTTACGAAAATTGATTTGAGGTTAGGCTACCATCAACTAAAGATTAGGGCATCCGATATCCCTAAGAAAGCCTTTCGTACGAGGTATGGGCACTATGAATTTTTGGTTATGTCTTTTGGGCTGACTAATGCTCCAACGGCCTTTATGGACTTAATGAATCGGGTTTTCAAGCCACATCTGGACTCTTTTGTGATCGTGTTCATTGATGACATTCTTATATACTCCCGCAGTTGGGAAGAGCATGAGCAGCATCCCCGTATAGCACTTCAGACTTTGAGGGATAATCAGTTGTATGCCAAGTTTTCTAAATGTGAGTTCTGGTTAGATTCAGTAGCCTTTTTGGGTCATATCGTATCACCTGAGGGTATTCAGGTCGATCCTAAGAAGATAGAAACAGTCAAGAACTGGCCTAGACTCACCACAGCCACGGAGATTAGGAGTTTCTTGGGCTTGACCGGTTACTACCGTCGTTTTGTGGAGGGGTTTCCGTCCATAGCACCCCCAATGACTAAATTGACTCAGAAAGGTGCCCCATTCAAATGGTCAGACGAGTGTGTGGCGAGCTTTCAGAAGCTCAAGACAGCTTTGACTTCAGCACCGGTGTTGGTGTTACAATCAGATTTGGGTTCTTTCACGGTGTATTGTGATGCTTTTCGAGTTGGCCTTGGAGCAGTGTTGATGCAGGATGGCAAGGTGATTGCGTATGCGTCTCGTCAGTTGAAAGTCCATGAGAAGAATTACCCTGTTCATGATTTAGAGTTGGCGTCTTATTGTTCATGCTTTAAAATTTTGGAGGCATTATCTTTATGGCGTGCCGTGTGAGATTTTTACTGACCATCGCAGCATCCAGTACTTATTCAAGCAGAAAAATCTAAATTTGAGGCAGCGGAGGTGGTTAGAGTTGTTAAAAGATTATGATGTCACTATATTGTACACCCGGGGAAGGCCAATGTGGTGGCCGATGCATTGAGTAGAAAGGCGGCGAGCATGGGCAGTCTTGCGTATATCCCAGTTAGCAAGAGACCATTGACTTCAGACATTCAGACTTTGGCTAATCAGTTCGTGAGGTTGGATATTTCGCGCAGCAGTGTCCTAGCTTATACCGTTGCTAGGTCTTCTCTAATTGATCGTATCCGAGAGCGACAGGATGATGACCCACCTTTGGCGGTCCTTAGGGACACAGTTTGGCACGGGGATTCCAAACATGTTACGGTTGGAGATGATGGCATTTTGAGGATGCAAAGTAGGTTATGTGTGCCTAATGTTAATGGCCTCCGTGAATTGATCCTTGAGGAGGCTCACAGCTCCAAGTATTCTATTCACCCAGGTGCAGCAAAAATGTACCAAGATTTGAAACAGCATTATTGGTGGAGAAGGATGAAAAAGGACATTTTGGCTTATGTGGCTCGTTGCTTAAATTGTCAGCAGGTAAAGTATGAGCATCAGAGACCTGGTGGTTTGCTTCAGCAGATAGAGATTCCTGAGTGGAAGTGGGAGCGTATCACTATGGACTTCGTTGTTGGGCTCTCACGGACTCGGAGGAAATTTGATGCAGTTTGGGTTATTGTGGATAGGTTCATTCATGTGGCTAGTACTTATACTTCAAAGCGGTTGGCTGAGTTGTATATTCAGGAGATTGTTCACCTTCATGGGGTGCCCGTGTCTATCATCTCTGATCGGGGTACGCAGTTTACTTCGCATTTTTGGAGGGCAGTTCAGTGTGAGTTGGGTACCCGAGTGGAGTTGAGTACAGCATTTCACCCTCATACTGACGGGCAGTCCGAGCGTACCATTCAGATATTGGAGGACAAGCTTCGTGCTTGTGTTATTGACTTTGGGGCTTCCTGGGATCAGTTCTTGCCGTTAGCGGAGTTTGCTTATAATAATAGTTATCAGTTGAGCATTCAGATGGCTCCTTATGAGGCATTATATGGTAGACGGTGCAGGTCGCCAGTTGGATGGTTCGATCTGGGAGAGGCTAGGCTACTGGGTACAGACTTATTTCAGGAGGCCTTAGATAAGGTCAAGATTATTCAGGAGAGACTTCGTGCAGCTCAGTCTAGGAAAAAGAATTATGCCGATCGTAAGGTTCGTGATGTAGCATTCATGGTTGGAGAGAGAGTATTGTCGTGTGTCTCCCATGAAGGGTGTTATGAGGTTTGGGAAGAAGGGCAAGTTGAGCCCTAGGTATATCAGGCCGTTTGAGATTCTTGATAAGGTGGGAGAGGTAGCTTACAGACTTGCATTTCCTCCAGGGTTATCCTCAGTTCATCCGGTATTCCATGTGTCTATGCTCCGTAAATATCATGGTGACCCGTCCCACGTGTTAGATTTCAGCTCTGTCCAGTTGGACAAAGACTTGACTTATGACGAGGAGCCGTTAGCTGTTTTGGACCGACAGGTTCGCCAATTGAGATCTAAGAGTTTTCCTTCAGTTCGAGTGTAGTGGAGAGGCCAGCCCGTTAAGGCAGCTACTTGGAAGTCTAAGTTAGACATGCAAAGTAGATACCCACACTTGTTCGCCACTTCAGGTAATGTTCTATGTCCGTTCGAGGACGAACATGTGTTTTAGAGGTGGAGATTGTGATGACCCAAGGGTTCATTTTATAAAATTAGACTCTGTTCCATACTAAATAGCCATAAAAAGACTAAAATTAAATACCTAGATTTGCGTGCGCAGTCCGGGCGTGAAACCGGAAAGCTTTTATGTGAAAATATGAGAAATAAAGATTTTCAGAATTTAAAATTGATAAAAGTTGGCTTTGGTCATCATTTTGAGTAAACGGACCCGGATCCGTGTTCCGACAATCCCGGGAGGTCCGCAAAAAAATATGGGACTCGGGCGTGTGCCCAGAAATGAATTCCGATTTCCCAAACCTTAGAAATCAATCTTTGAAAAAAATTATTTTGTTGAAATGTTTATGAATTAAAGAAAAGAAATAATATTTAAAATCATTGGTATCGGACCCGTATTTTGGTTCCGGAGCCCGGTACAGCTTTGTTATGATATTTCAAGGTTAATTGTGAAATTTGGTGAAAAAATGGAGTTCGTTTGACTTGATTGGGACATTCGGTTGAGAAATTATGAACTTTAAGAGTTCTTGTTGAAAACGATGAGTTTTGAGGCTTAATTCATAGATTTACATGTTATTTTCATGATTTTATCGCACGGGCTAGTCCGTATGATGATTTTAAACATGCGTGCATGATTTGTTTGGCGCCCCGAGGGCTCAGGTGATTTTCGGATAGGCCACGAGAGGTTTTGAACATGTTAAAAAGCTGCTGGTTTTTCATTGCTGGTGCCCAGGTATTTTGTTTTATGCGATCGCATAGGGAGTTCCGCGATCACATAGAGTAAAGGTTGAGGCCCTATTTTTTTTGTTATACGCGATCGCATAGTTAGGGGTGCGAACGCAAAGAGGGGGAAAGGTTACCCTACGCGAACGCACCAAGAAGGTCGCGATCGCATAGAGTCAGGCAGGGCTGGGGGGTTGGGTAGTCGTTAGGAAGTGTGAATGCGTCCCTAGGCTCGCGATTGCGTAGGGCTGGGATGTTGAGCCTATGCGAACGCAACCCTGGGCCCGCGATCGCGTAGAATCCATGTCCAGTTAATATAAAAAGGCTTTAAAAACCGGGCAGAACCTTTTCTTTTCCAATTTTTCAAGGTTCCAGCCCTAAAAACGATATTTCTTCACCAATCTTCATCCTCAATTCATAGATTCGAGCAAGTTAGAGGTGAATTCAAAAGTAAAAGTAATAGTTGAGCAGTGAGTTGCCTGCGGAATTGAGGTAAGTGTTTGGTCTAACTTTGGCTTGAGGGAATAGGACTCCCCACTTGTTTGCTATGTGAAATGCATGGGCGTGGTGTATAGGTGAGGTGACGACTATCGGTGCACCACCCAAATTGGTTGTTAAACATGATCTCCTTTCCCGTTCCCCACTTATTAGATCATTATATTAATTGTTATATGTTCATTATTGTTTCTATGACTATTTGGCCTTGTTGATTTGTTGTTAGATATTGTTGTGACTATTTGGAAAGAATATTGGTTGTTTGAGCTGGTTTCCTTGTGATATAAAAATGGTTTAGAGGTTTGGCATTGTTTTTACGAAATAAATACATATATATTTTGATATTCTTGTTGGTTTCATGGTTGAGAGGATATTGATGAAGTTATGAGAAAAATGCAGTTTATTATTTATAATTGTTGAGACAAAAATATTGTGAAAGGCTTGGCCTGAATTGTGAAATTTATGAATTAATTGATATGATATGTCTGGTGGGAGCGGGTTGCACGCCGCAACAAGGAGTGATAAGGATGGACAGGTGGGATCGGGTTGCACCCCGCAACAGGAGTAATAAGGGTGATATTTTAGGGAGGAGCAATAAGGAAGGACAGGTGGGAGCGGGTTGCACGCCGCAACAAGGAGCGATAAGGGAGGACATTTTTTTCCGATTTTTAAAGAAAAGGAAAATAAAAGTTTTGAAAGGTTAAAATGTCAATTTTACTACTCTTTAAATATTGTAGCACTATTTTTATTCTAAGTTAAAGTTTGGAAATTTGAAAATTTATTTGAGTATTGGTTATAGATGAGTTATTTTGTTTTGTTGCTGCAGTTATTTATCTATTTGTTTAGATTTATTTCTTGATTTATTATTTTTTGTTGTTAGAGATTATATTGTTGAAGCCCCGCCTTAGCCTCATCACTACTTTGCCGAGGTTAGGCTCGGCACTTACTCAGTACATGGGGTCGGTTGTACTGATACTACACTCTATGCTCTTTTGCACAGATCCAGGTACTAGTCTGTAGTAAAGGATTTCAGAACGACCACCAATTCATTTGAAGACACGAGGTACATCTGCCGGCGTTCGCAGATTCCGACAGTCTTCTCCTACTTATACTTATACTGTTTTACTATATTCAGAACAGTTACACTATTTCTTTCGGCCTTTATTTGTAGTATTCTTTAGTAGTTCGTGGATTGTGACACCAGACCCTGGGGTAGTTTTAGAGTTATTATTATAGTTAGTTAGTGGTTCTCTTTATTTAATTGGTCACTATTATTATTCTATTTTATTATTGTCGGGAATTATTCTAATTAAGTTCATTTGGAATTTATTTAATTATGCTCAAGTAATTAATTAAGAAAAATAGTTAATCGAACTCTAACATTGGTTTGCCTAGCAAGTGTGGTGTTAGGCGCCATCACGATCCCTAAGGTTGGGAATTTGGGTCGTGAAAATTATCATGTGAGGAAAGAGTGTAAAGCACGAAGGGTGATGACGTGCCATTTTTTATATTCATTATCATGTGAGGAAAGAGTGTAAAGCACGAAGGGTGATGACGTGCCATTTTTTATATTCATTATCATGTGAGGAAAGAGTGTAAAGCACGAAGGGTGATGTCGTGTCATATTATTGAGAGTAAAAGCACGAAGGGTGGTGTGCCATATTATTGAGAGTAAAAGCACGAAGGGTGATGTCGTGCCGATTCTATTATTATTTGGTGAGGATGAGAGTAAAAGCACGAAGGGTGATGTCGTGCCGTTTCATTTGATTTATGGTGAGAACGAGAGTAAAAGCACGAAGGGTGATGTCGTGCACTTATCTTTGTATTATTATCTCCGTTGTTCCTGTTTGATATTTACTGCATTTGTTTAAGTTTTATTATTCCGTTGCTTCAATTTGGATATTCATATTGTTCCCTTACTGCATTATTAACAAGACTTGATATTCCCCCTTTACCGTATGATAATTTCTGAGTTACGGACTGAGTTCCGGTAGATTTATCTTGAGGAGATTATGATCAAAAGATCTTATTGAAAAGTATTATTGAAAAAGTAATGGCTTCGAAGGAGATTATGTTTGAAGGACTTTTATCTCGAAGGTATATTTGAAAAGCATTTGTCTTGCAGAGAATGATATTTGGAAGTCATTTATTGGGAAGGTATATTTGGAAATTACGTATTTTGAATGAAACTATGTTGTAAGTATTTCTCATTATTAAAAATACATATATACGTTTAGAGAAAGTATGTTTCAAAGGAGATCTTTCTATACTGAAATGATTATATCTTCAAAGTTTTCAATATGAATTGTTGTTTAAAAGTTTCCACCAGTTTATTGATTTTACTGGCTAAGGCCCGATGTGAACAAACTGACGCAGAGTCGAGTTACTAGTGTTTTTCTATGTGTTGTGGTTTTCTTCCGGTTTGGTTGTTTTGCTATTCATTCTTCTGTGTATTATTACGTTGTTTCGTTGATTGATATTCTGAAATTTCTTCCGTATTATATTGTCACTGTTATTAATTACATCGTGAAGGCTATAGATAGGTGTTGTTTTCGGTCATTTCTATATTCATGGTTGCTTAATTTATTAGACCAGAGGTGTCTTGACTAGTCCTCGTCAATACTCCACCAAGGTTAGTCTTGATACTTACTAGGCACCGCTGTGGTATGCTCATACTACACTTCTGCACATTTTTGTGTGCAGATCCAGGTAATTATTGTTAGTAGTTGTGTGGATCATTGACGGGGAGACTCAAGGTAACCTGCTTCTGCGTTCGCAGGCTTCATAGTCACCTTCTTTTTTTGTATTTATTATTCATACCCTGTTGTATTCATTCCGAACAGTGGTAATTAAAGATTTTAGAATAAATTCGTAGAGCTTATGACTTGTATTACCGGTTTTGGGAACATTGTAATTCTGTCAAGATTTCTCTATCGAGACTGCTAGATTTCTTGTATTATTGTTGTTGTTTCTCTATATGTTAGGCTTACCTAGTCCCTAAGACTAGGTTCCATCACGATACCAAACAGAGGAAAATTTGGGTTGTGACACATGCATTCCTTAAACAAAACAATAAACCCCATGAAATCTACACATGAAATCAATACAGATTGATGAAATTAAAAAGAGGACCACAAATTCAAAAAGGGGAAAAACAAATAGGGAATAATACTAGGAAGAAATAGTGAAATAAATAATCAACTAAATTAGTAAAATGGAGGAGATTTACTGAATATAGCAAAACTTAGGCTTTGAGATTTAGAGAATACCCATTTGTACCCTTATTTGACAAAAATTAAAGAGAGCACATTAAAAGTAGGCGAAAAAACCAGAGAGAAAGAAAGTACCTGTGATTTCACTCACTAAAATCCTAAGTCTTGGAATGATGTTAGTTTCTTTGTTTCCTTGGAGTTTCAGACGCCAAAAAAATTCAGAAATTTAACCTTCGAGCAGTCGGATATCACCAAAAAGGTTTTTACACAATTTTCTTTTCTCTAACAGAGAGATTGAAATATGGGTTTTCGTCGAGCAATCGATGTTGGTTTAACAGGGGAAGAAGATGGTCTTTACATAATGCTTTGGTGGAAGTTTTATGGCTGAAAGAGGGTGGAGATTTTGGTCGGAGATGGGGCTATGATATCGTCAGAGGCGATTTAGGGGTTTGGGACTTTGGGGATATCGACGGCTGTATGGTCTAATTAAATTAGAGACTTTTATATTTTTATTTTTCTAATTAATTAAATAAAATTATTTTTGTTTGGCGAGTTTAATAAAATTTAGAAGGGAACCAAAAACCGTTCTGTTACATGTTTTCCCAAAAATCTGTTCTAAATCGACCGTTTAAAAAGTGCTATGGTAACGGTTTCACTTCAACGGTAATGATTTTATATCAAAAGTGTGTTGATATCATCCACATTCTACTGGAACGGTTATAACCCTTGCTATATAGGTTCTATAGCAATGGTTCTATAACCGTTACAAATAAACGGTTGCAACAGGCTCATTTTCTGGCAGTGTGTACAACAATAACATCTAAATAAGATTAACTATTCCCAAAATAATAATTTATCTATTTTACAAATCTTTTAGCACATAATTAATATAATCTGGATAAAAAATAACAAATTGATTTAATCACAAAACAATCATAAAAATACATATACCACAGTAAAAAATAACTAATTACCATTTTTTATAACAACTAAAAATATTAATTATTCATAAAATAACAATTTTCTCTATTTTACTAAAAAGTTTAGCACACTAATAGATAAGAAAATAGAAAAATTAATTAAATCGCAAAATAGTCACGAAATAACATAGAACATAGTAAAAACAGCCAATAGGCATTTTTTATCCATGAGTTTTAACCAAAAAATAAGTCGGAATACCTTGAATTAAACATTGCAACATAAGCCAAGTTTTTAAAGCTCAAAACATTTCCGAAAAGAATAATTAACCAGTTTTAGCCAAAAGCAATCATAAATAGGCGTGGGTCATGATATATACAGTCACGTAATCCATAATAGCTATCACATGTGAGTCAGGAACTAGTGTCACAAGTCCTAAAATCAGAATCTAGCTCCGGTCTGATAACCAGATGCACCCGCCTCAGAACCTATACACTTAAGTACAGAAGCGTAGCATGAGTACATAAACAAATATGTACCCAGTGAGTATCCATTCTAATCTCGAAGGAGTAGTGACGAGAGGTCGACTTGATACTTACTAGGGTCAAACAATATGAAATATGTATATACAAGCGAAACAATAATAGTAGAAATGAACAGTAATAAAGAAATGAGCATCAAATATCATTCTC
The DNA here is from genome assembly GCA_005239495.1 of Nicotiana undulata. Taxonomy (NCBI): domain Eukaryota; kingdom Viridiplantae; phylum Streptophyta; class Magnoliopsida; order Solanales; family Solanaceae; genus Nicotiana; species Nicotiana undulata. The sequence continues at coordinate 82,150 of ML294332.1, forward strand.
TAGTACCCTCGCACTACCTCTTTCCATGGTATACAAGTTGTTTAACCCTCTCTCTTTCCCAAAATCAACAGTTCAATTACAAGGCTTCTCATAATCTATCAAACATATAACAGGCCGTGAACGTACGACCAATACGGCGTGAAAAGTAAATGTGCATTGTCGAGGGTCGAACGGAGCTAACCATAGATGCATCTATCTGCCCCGCTCGCGAATCGAACATGCGATGCGGTTGTCGTAATAAGAGGGCTGCCCGCTCGCGAATCATTCATGCAACTCGGGTTCCCATATACATATACATAATCCTCAGGGAATTCAGATAATTAACAGGGGTCCTTTCAGCATAAAAGGGATTCAATAATACCAATTTCGAAACATAACCTCATAGGCCTTCATATATGCAAATTCCCAGGATATTAAACTACCTAGTCCACATACAAGATCGCGGATACAACACATAAAGCATGTTGGTGAGTCCTAAACTACCCGACAAGGCATGATAGTAGCTACGCACGGACTCTCGTCACCTCGTGCGTGCGTAGCCCCCGCAAATAAGGACAAGCAATCATTTTTAATATCTATGGGGACAATTTCCTCTTACAAGATTAGAAAGGAGACTCAACTCGTGTCGAACCTACTCCCCAGGTCAAGAAAGCGCCCGAAACTCCGAACTCGTCACCCAAGGACTCGAAACTAGCCAAATATTACATAAATATATCAATTTATACTCAAAAGTATGGAATTCTCCGATTTACTTAGTTATTTCACCTTACTTTGAAAAATCCTAATATACACCCTCGGGCCCACATGCTCGGATTTCGGAAATTTTCGAAGGAATCAATTACCCATAACCTAAGGATCATTAATATATAATTTTTGTGTGATTCCATGGCAAATTCATCGGTATTCCCCAAGTTTTTCATAAAACCTAGGTTTTTTACTCTAACCCATGATTTTCCACTAATTAGTGTGTCTACCTAAACATTCAGGTATTCAACTTAAATTATAGTGGGAATCACTTACCTCTCAGTTTCTAGGTGAAATATCCTCTTTGAAAGCTCCCAAAATCGCCCCAAGTGAAGAAAAATGGCTAAATGGGACTAAGTCCCGTTTAAAACTAACACTGCCCAGCTGCCCCTTGTGTGCGATCGCAGCTGGGACAGTGCAATCGCGGAAGTCAACTGGTCAAGGTCCTTGAGGACCTACTGTGCGACCGCAGAGGGGTACATGCGATCGCAGAGAACAAACTGGGCCAGGCATGTGCGATTGCGGGGGAGGGGTGCGAACGGGGAGAACAAAATTAGGCTAGGCCATAAATAACCCCTATGCGAATGCACACAGGCCCATGCAATCACACATGGCATTTCCCCACACCCCTACCAACTCTTCTGTGCGATCACATTAGTGCACCCGCGATCGCACTGAAGGAAACCAGTCAGTGAAAAATCTGGTGTTTTGAATTTAACTCCGAGGGGTCCGAAACTCACCCAAGCCCCTCGATACCCCGTCCAAAGGCACTGGCAAGTCTGTATTCATGATACGGACTCGCTCGAATTTTCGGAACGTGAAAAACAACAACGAAACTAAGAATTCGACCCCAAAACCAAATTGAATCAAACTTTGAGCTTAAAGTTCTAGAATTCGCTTTCAATGCGCCGAAGCGACCTATACTACTCGGAATGATACCAAATTTTGCAGGCAAGTCATAAATGACATAATGGAACTATTCCCGATTCCGGAATTCCGTTCGCACCTTGATAACACAAAAATACGTTCCACACCTAAATTCTTAAACTTAAGGAATCATATTTCACTATTTGGCGCTAAAACACTCCCGGGTAATCCAAAACCCATTCTGAACATACACCCAAGTCCGAAATTATCATACAAAGCTAACGGAACCGTTGAAACTCGATTCCGAGGTTGTTTACTCAAAATATGACCGAAGTCAAATTTGGCCTTAAAGGCCAACCTTAAGGAACCAAGTGTTCATATATCACTCTAAACACATCCGAATCCCGAACCACCCATCCCCGCAGGTCATAAATCATCATAAGCCGTTATGGTAAGTCTTATTTAGGGAAACGCGGTCCTAATACGCAAAACGACTGGTAGGGTCGTTACATTCTCCACCTCTTAAACGAACGTTCGTCCTCGAACGGGTCTAGAATCATACCTGAAGTGCTGAATAAATGTGGATATATGCTCCGCATGTCCTCCTCGGACACCCAAGTCGCCTCCTCGACTGGCTGGCCCCTCCACTGGACCTATACGGCAGAAACTCTCTTGGATCTCAACTGGCGATCCTGCCTATCAATGATAGCACCTGGCTCCTTCTCGTAGCCCAACTTCTCATCCAACTGAATAGTGCTGAAATCAACCACGTGAGAGAAGTTGGCGTGGTACCTCCGGAGCATGGATACATGAAACACCGGATGAACTCCTTATAAACTAGGAGGTAAATCAAGCTCATAAGCAACCTCTCCAACTCGCCTCAATACCTCAAAAGGACCTATAAACCTCGGGCTCAGCTTGCCCTTCTTCCCGAACCTCATAATACCCTTCATTAGCGAGACTTTCAACAGAACATTATCTCTCTCCATAAATGATACATCACGCGCCTTCTGATCCGCGTAACTCTTCTGTCTGGGTTGTGCTGTGCGGAGCCTTTCCCGAATAAACTTCACTTACTCCAAAGCATCTCTCACCAGGTCGGTGCTATATAACTTAGCCTCGCCAGGCTCAAACCACCCGATAGGAGAACGACATCGCCGACCATACAAAGCCTCAAATGGAGTCATCTCGATGCTGGACTGATAACTATTATTGTAAGCAAACTCGGCCAAAGGCAGGAACTGGTCCCACTGACCTATGAAGTCAATCACACATGCCCTGAGCATGTCCTCAAATATCAGAATTGTACGCTCCGACTGACCATCAGTCTGAGGGTGGAATGCTGTTTGAGATCTATATGGGTACCCATCTCACTATGCAACGCTCTCTAGAAGTGCGAGGTGAACTGAGGACCTTGATCTGATATAATGGACACCGGTACACCGTGCAACCGGACTATCTCCCGAATGTAGATCTGGGACAACCTCTCAGAAGTATAAGTAGTAGCCACTGGAATGAAATGACCCAAACCGCGTCAACCTTCTGCAAAGTCCGAGGCAACCCAACCACAAAGTCCATAGTGACGCGATCCCACTTCCGCTCAAGAATGGGCATCTGCTGAAGTAGGCCTCCTGGACTCTGGTGCTCATACTTCACCTGCTGGAAATTAAGACACCTAGCCACATACTCCACTATATCCTTCTTCATCCGCCTCCACCAGAAATGCTGCTTCAAATCACGATACATCTTCGTAGCCCCAGGATGAATAGAATACCGAGAGTTGTGTGCCTCCTCTAGAATCCTCTCCCTCAGGCCATCAATATTAGGAACACATAAACGGCCCTAAAGTCTCAGAACACCATCCTCACCAATAGTAACCTCCTTGGCACCACCCTAAACCATTATCTCCCGAAGCTCTGCCAAGCACGGATCATCAAACTGTCGAGCCTTAATTTCACCCAATAACGAAGACTGAGCAACCACATGTGCTAGGACTCGACGAGGCTCTGAATGGTCTAATCTCACCAGGCGATTAGCCAAGGACTGAATGTCCAAGGCTAGAGGTCTCTCCTCTACTGCAATATAAGCCAAGCTACCCATACTCTCCGCCTTCCTGCTCAAAGCATCTGCTACCACATTCGTCTTTCCCGGATGATAAAGAATGGTGATGTCATAATCCTTCAGCAACTCAAGCCACCTGTGCTGCCTCAAGTTAAGATCCCTCTGTTTGAACAAGTGTTGTAAGCTGCGGTGATCCGTATAAACCTCATAGGACACCCCATACAAATGGTGCCTGCAAATCTTAAGAGCATGAACAATCGCCGCCAACTCCAAATCATGCACAAGATAAATCTTCTCATGAACCTTCACCTGTAGCGAAGCATAAGCAATAACTCTCCCTTCCTGCATCAACACACACCCCAAGCCAGCGCGTGAAGCGTCGCAATATACTGTATACATCCCATAACCGGAAGGCAATACTAGAACTGGTGATGGGTCAATGTTGTCTTGAGCTTCTGAAAGCTCGCCTCACACCCATCGGACCATCGGAACGGGGCATTCTTCTGAGTCAATCTAGTCAAAGGAGCTGAAATAGAATAGAACTCTTCCACAAATCGGCGATAATAGCCTGCAAGGCCCAAAAAGCTCCTTATCTCTGTAGCTGAAGCAGGACGCGGCCAACTCTGAACTGCCTCAATCTTCTTAGGATCAACTTTGATACCCTCTCCGGATACCACATGTCCCAAGAATGCCACGAAATCCAACCAAAACTCACACTTGGAGAACTTAGCATATAGCTTCTGTTCTCGCAAGTTTTGGAGCACAACTCTCAAATGCTGCTCGTGCTCCCCCAGGCTACGTGAGTAAATCAAAATGTCATCAATAAAGACAATGACAAAAGAATCAATATACGGCCTGAACACCTTGTTCATCAAGTCCATAAATGTTGCTGGGGCATTAGTCAAGCCAAAGGACATTACCAGGAACTCATAATGGCCATATCTCGTACGAAAAGCAGTCTTCGGAACATCCGAGGCCCGAATCTTCAACTAGTGGTACCCCGATCTCAAATCAATCTTAGAAAACACCCTACCACCCTGCAACTGGTCAAACAAACCATCGATGCGCGGTAAAGGATACTTGTTCTTAATGGTGATCTTGTTCAAATGGCGGTGATCAATACACATCTGCATGGACCCATCCTTCTTCTGCACAAATAGGACTGGAGCACCCCACGGCGATACATTCGGTCTGATAAACCCCTTAGCTAACAACTCCTCAAACTGCTCCTTCAACTCATTCGGAGCCATACGGTAGGGGGAATGGAAATAGGCTGAGTACCTGGAGCTACATCAATAGAGAAATCAATATCACAATCCGGAGGCATGCTCGGAAGGTTTGAAGGAAATACATCAGCAAATCTCGAACAACAGGCATTGAATCAATCATCGGAGACTCGGCGGTGGTGTCCCGCACATAAGCAAGGTAGGCTAGACAACCCTTCCCGACCATATATCGAGCCTTCAGGAATGAAATAATCCGGCTGGTTGCACTAATTGAGGAACCTCTCCACTCCAGCCTAGGCGACTCGGGCATGGCTAAAGTAACTGTCTTGGCATGGCAATCTAGCACGGCATGATAAGGAGATAGCTAATCCATGCCTAGAATAACCTCAAAATCGATCATGTCGAGCAATAAAAGGTACGCTCTGGTATCAAATCCACATAATGTAACCACACAAGACCGGTAAACCTGGTCTACCACCACAGAATTGCCCACAGGAGTGGACACATTTATAGGTGAACCCAAGGACTCACGAGGGACATCCAGAAAATGAGCAAATAATGCTGAAACATATGAATAGGTGGATCCTGGATCAAATAATATTGAAGCCTCTCTACCACATACTGAAATAATACCTGTGATCACGGCGTCTGAGGCCACTACATCTGATCTGGATAGAATGGCATAGAATCTAGCTGGAGCACCGGAAGACTGAGCTCTACCAGAGTGAACAGGAGCAGACTGACCTCCCCCTGACTGGCCTCCACCTCTAGGAAGACCCCTGCCGGCCTGTTCTCCACCTCTAGGTGGCCGGGCCGCTGGTGCTGGACCCATAGGCTGATAACCCTGATGTACTGCCTTGCCCCGAAACCTGGGACAAGTCCTCCTGATATGGCCGGAATCCCCGCACTCATAACATCTCACCGGTGGCATGGCCTGCTTCCTTGAAGAAGAACCCTGAACAATTGGGAGACGGTGAGAACCCTCTGACATAGCACTGAAGTAAGGCCTCACTGGGGCACCACGAGGAGGTGGTGGTGGTGCTGAATATGGGGGCCTGCTGGGCTGGCCCTTGCCAAACTGACCTCTGCCCCTAGCTGGGGCGCCTCTGAAATTACCGGAGAATCTGATTCTCTTATCCTGCTGCACCGGCTCTCTGATCCTCGACCGATAACCCTCGATCCTGTGAGCAATCTCCACTACCAGCTGATAAGGAGTCCCCATCTCCATCTCTCGGGCCATGTTGGCCCTAATACCTGGATGCAACCCTGCTACGAACCTCCGCACTCTCTCAGCCTCTGTAGGTAGTATCAGGAGCGCATGGCGAGATAACTCTGAAAATCTAGCCTCATAATCCGTTAGTGACATCTGGCCCTGCTCTAGCTGCTCAAACTGGTACCGCAACTCTTCCCTCTCAGAGGGTGGTATATACCTATCCAGGAACATCCGAGTAAACAGCTCCCAGGTGACAGGAGGAGAACTTGCCGGTCTGCCAAGAATATAGGACTGCCACCATCTGCGGGCCCTGCCATCCAGTTGAAAAGTAGGGAAGTCAACTCCATGGGACTCCAATATCCTCATATTGTGCAGTCTGTCCCTGCACCTATCAATGAAGTCCTGGGCATCATCGCCTTGCTCGCCCCCAAAGACCGTAGGGTGCAATGTAGTCCATCTATCCAATAGCTTCTACGGATCGCCGTCCACAGCTGTTCTGAGCTCAGGTGCTGCTACTACTGGCTGGGCCCCTCCCACAGGCAGTGTACCCGGGGTATGATGTAATGTTGTTGTCTGACCTGCAGTCTGGGCAGTAGGGGTCTGGACTCCCCCTCCCGCCTGAGAAGTGGCAGGATCCGCTGGAAACAAACTAGCCTGGGACATAGTGTCCATAAATCTCATCATACGGCCCATGACCTCCTGGAAGCCTGGCGTCATCATGAAGTCCACTGGAGCAGGATTTGCTGGAGGCACCTCGTCCTGCTCCTCTATGATGCGCCCCAACATCTTTAAATTCGCCGCCACATGCATCCTTCTTCACCCCTAACAACTCCTCTCTGTTGTATCCAACCTTCCGCCGAATAACCAACATTTTGGTTTAAGCTCGTGTACCTAATCACCGTCCACTGAAATTCTCAAATCACTCCAACTTCTCCTCAAGATAGGTAGTCGTCTTACCACTGAACTCATGTGCTACACTATCACTCTCCCACTTAGTTAAACTCATTCCTTTAAGCAACTATCCGACTTCCGTCTCTTATGCATGGCATTTTTGAATTTTTCTTTTTTTTTTGAAAGTTGAAAATTTGATGATTTGGAGCCGAAACGAGCAACCCAGTATGCGATAACGCCTTAGATACGATGTTAGCTTGCTATAATACTGAGAATCTACACTTTTTGTGGGA
>ML294338.1:0-16637 GCA_005239495.1 Nicotiana undulata
TGATGGTTGGCTAGCCTAATTCCACGATAGGCGCCATCACGGCCTGTTAGGATTTGGGGTCGTCAACACTGTTGATACATTGGCATGTAGAGTATACTGAGTTACACATGGGTTACTGATCATATCTAACACATTCTATTTTTCATTATCTGTTAGAACTGTGAGCATGTCTAAATTCTGTAAATGTTTTGTTATAACTATTGAGGTTTAGTCTGTCACTACCTCTCAGCCCATAATTTGGGTTCGTTACTTCTGAGTTGGTGTACTCACGTTACCCTCTGCACCTTGTGTGCAGATCCAGGTTCATCGGGTCCCGGTAGCGGTTGTTGATTTGCTGTTAGAGTTTCTTTTGGAGTCTTCGAGGTAGTAGCTGGCGATCGCAGCCTCGTTTTCTCCTTCTTTATCTACCTACTGCATTTTATTATTTCAGACAGTATTATGTCAGTTTTGTATTTCGACATTTTATTTATAGTAGCTCATGACTCGGAGACACTAGTTTTTGGATTGGTTTTATTTATATTTTTAATGGTGTTAAACTTTTAAATGATTTTATAAATGAGACTTTTTTTGCTGTAAATGTAGAGAATTTCTGAAAGAATCTTAAATCAAATGAAATGTGTGACTTGCCTGATTTCACGATAGGCGCTATCACGACCGGGTATCTTGGGGTAGTGACAGTAAGCTACTTTTTATAACAAAAGAGATTACAAATTTAAAAACTTTCTCAATATAAAAAATATGTGGTATATGGTAGAGAATTATATATTTAAAGATTGATTTTTCTAATTTAGAGGAAGGTTTAGTAAACAATATTTATTACGACTATAGATTATAAGTAAGTTAATTAGTTTTCCAATTCCACGAAGAATAATAAATAAAACCTAATTTAATTTGTCAACATTCTAAAATAAATATTTTATGTAGGAAATAAATTATTTTTATATAACAAAGAGATTAAAAGATTTAACATATGTTCTGATTTTTTTTTCTCGGGTTGAGTCTTTTTTCCCCCTTGAAATCTATATGTCTATTTCTTACATGGTGGTAATATTTGTTTTTTGTAACCAAGGTACATAATATTCGTTTTTATAGTCTCAGAATCTTTCTAACTTTGTATCAAAATTAAAAGACAGCGAAAGTAATTATTTTGTCTTAAAAGATATGGTGTTGGTAAATAGAATATGGTTGTATAGTTGATTTTAAATTCTTAAAAAAATTGGTTAATTTAAAGGTCCTAAATCTTAGGGAGATAATTAAATATTTTTTTTGTCTAGGGTGAACTCTAATTTTAAAAAGGTAAAAAAGACGAACACATTTCGCCAAGGACATTTGTGCTTTTAATATAGTATAAGCTTTTAAGTGTAAGATTTACATACAATAAACTCTTAATATTTTTAAAGGTTTTGGAATTTTTACATAATTTAAATAAGAAAAAAAGTAATAAGTAAAATTTTTAATTAATTTTAAACTCCTAAACATAGATTTGTATAAAGTAAACTCTTAACAGTTTTAAAGTTGTAAATTGTAGGACTTTCTGCATAATTCAAATAAGAAAGATTTTATACGTAAAATTTTAATTCATTTAACTGTTAAATATTAAGAAATAATTAATTGACTATTAAATAAATTATTTCTTATACTACTTGACACATACTCCAAGGAGTACAGTTTTTGTTTATTTATAATTGAGACAAAAAGAACCGTTAGTTTTAAGTTCCAATAATCTTCTAGGAAAATTTTAATTCATTGGTAGTAGTATTTTACTGATATTGTAGAATTAAGAAAATATATAATAGGTAATATATCTCTTGTTAATGCAAGGAGACGTTGGTGGTTTTTTTTAAAAAGTAATTAATATAAGGTAAAAGTTTAATTGATTTTAAAGTCTTAAATTTTAGAATTTTCTACCCAGTTTAAATAAGGAATGATTTAATACATAAAATATAGTAATTAATTTTCAAGTCCTAAATATTAGGAAAATGGAGTAAATGACTATTTCGTCTAATGCAAAATTAATTCTTAAAGGGTAAAAAAGGTGAACGATATTTCGCTAAGGGCCTTCGTGCTTTTAATATAGTATATAGATAATAACCCATTTGAAGGTCTAACATCATTAAATCACAATTTAAAATCCAATCCCAGATCTAGTATCACCGAGTCATGAGCTACTATAAATAAAGTGTCGAAATACAAAGTTGACATAATAATGTCTGAAATAATGAAATGCAGTAGGTAGATAAAGAAGGAGAAAACGAGGCTGCGATCGCCAGCTGCTACCTCGAAAACTCCAGAAGAAACTCTGTCAGCAAATCACCAACCGCTACCGGGTTATGATGAACCTGGATCTGCACACAAGGTGCAGGGGGTAACGTGAGTACACCAACTAAGAAGTAACGAATGCAAACTATGGGATGAGAGGTAGTGACGAACTAAACTTCAATAGTTATAACAAAACATCGTACAAAATTTAGACATGCTCACAGTTCTAACAGATAATAAAATAGAATGTGTTAGATATGATTAGTAACCCATGTGTATCTCAGTATACTCTACATGCCAGTGTATCAACAGTGTGGAAATGCACATAGTGCTCATAACTCTCACACAGAAGTCTACTCAGTACTGTATTTGGCTCTCAGGCCCAGGGAAGATCCATCCCGGAATATACATAAACACAGGTGACCGTAGTCACTCAGTAATGAGGAAGGCTAATCCAGCCCCACGGAGAATATCCATCTCCGGAATACAACGCACGGACAAGATCCATGTCTAGGGAAGATACATCCCTCAATATCATCACTTCAGACAAGATCCATGTCCAGGGAAGATCCATGCCTCAAATATCAATGCGCTCACTGGGGGTGTAAAGACTCCGGAGGGGCTCCTCTTAGCCCAAGCGCTATATCAAGCCAAAGAAAGCATGATCAATGTATCGTTACAGTGTGCAGTCCGATCTCATAACTGTCTCAATAACAGGCTCTCGGCCTCACTCAGTCATTACTCTCCAGTCTCGCTCACATGGGCTCACAGATGCATGAATTAACCTGAAACAATAATAAATATATAAAATTAACAATTACCGAGACTAAGGCATGAAATGATATGCTATGATAGAACTGAGTATATGAAATCAGATAAACACATAGGTAGACAGTAATATACGACCACTCGGGTCTCAGAATTTTTTGTCGTGAAGCCGTAGAATTTGACTTAGTATGATTTCTAGAATGTTCACATTAACCATATCAATAAGAGTACGGATATCAATTCGTAATAGCTACTAGACGGTGACATGGGATGAGCCAGGCCACAAATCACTCGGTGCATGCACGCACGCCTGTCACTTGGCATGTGTGTCGCCTTACTTATAGTCATATATCATATAGTTCGGGGTTTCAAACCCTCAGAACCAAGATTGTAAATGTTACTTACCTCAAAAGCGGGAAAAATCCTAGCCCACAATGCCTTTGCTTCTAGACTCGGCCTCCGGGTGCTCCAAATCTACCAAAAATCAGATTTATATCATTATTATATGCCAAGGAACGAAGCCCATTTGAAAATTATCAAAATTAACCAAAAATCCCGAAATTGGCCAAACCCGACCCCCGGCCCATCTCGGAATTCGATAAAAATCACATCACAAGAATCTTTATCCCCTCACGAGTCTACCCATATCAAATTCATCAAAATCCGAACTCGATTGCCCATTCAAATCACCAGCGGAAATTCTCAAGCTTTTCTCCTATTTTCCTCAATTTCCACTCTAATTTATCAAATTAAATGATGAAATTCAAGACTAAATCATGAAATTAAACCAAATGTGAGTGAAGAATACTTACCCCTATAACTCCACCGAAAATCCCCTCAAATTTCACCTTCTTCCGAGCTCTCTAATGGCTTTTATGATTTGACTTAAAACCCTCGATTTTGAATTTAAAAGATTCTTCCCAGTTGCCCTTTCTGAAATGTATACCTTCATCAAGCCACCTAATTTAGTGATATCATCTACCTGGTCATCTGAAACTACCAATGCTGCCTAAGAATTTTTGACCTTCTTTCCAGAAATGAGTTGTAACCTCACACATGCAAATCTCAACTATACACAACACACTGCATACACCATGCCATCCTATGATAAATATGATAACTTCATGATCCTTTCCGATCCACAAGCAACTACGTACCCAACTAGCCAAGAACTTTCCATTTGACCCCATCTAGAAGCAAACTCACTATGCATCATCTGCACCTCGCGTCAGTAGAAAATATACATCTCTAACTGTGGTAGGACTAAATACTTCTAACTCAACCAAGATACGCATGTCACCAAACCAAAGAGCATTGCTAAGAAACACCTGTAACAACTCATTACCTCATAAACACCCAATGAACTAATCATATCCCTTACCATGCCGATCTGACCTACTACCAAGCTGTCCTATTTATCCAAGTTCCTTCTGACTTACCTTCGGATTGATACTTCTTCTTGCCATAATACCGCGATTCTCAATTCAGAATCACCACACGAAACCCAAGCATAAAACCATACCGTCTAAGGCTCATAAGCCGTTGAATACTCTCTCAAATATCCCCAAAAGTACCAAATTCAAAATACTTACCCTGAAGAGACTTCTTGCGAATCTAAAGCCATTGACTTCACTTTCCTGATACTGATATGTACAATCCATGGTATGTAGAAATGCCACAAGTCTTGACACCCTCCAGCGTAAATCCCAGTTCTAGCCAAATACACACCTTGAAGATTCCAAATTGTTATGTATAACCTTGAATCCATCAGAACCATTCTCGAGAGTCATCCATTCTACACAAATCTCAATTAACCTGATCAAACAGATCATACGACCTGTACCCCATTAACACACCAACACGCAAGGGAGTAACCCACACCACTAAGCAACCAGGAAAATTCCTACTCCGCACACACTGCACCCTTTACAAATACAACTCAAACATCCAATAAAACCTAATTACCCATAGAGTATATTACAACATGTATCCAAAAATTCTCATTACTCGAGTCATTCTCAAACTCCACAGCTGCAAGTTATTACGGATTCACCGGTATACCTCAAACTAAACCCAATACCTCGCATAATCGTGCAACCAACTTATCATTAGCAGCCTCCCCCAATTGGCTCAAAGCCATAGATCAAGACAACCAATAACTCATAATGCCCATACGCTAACACCGCCACAATACCATAGTGGAATTCAACTAAGTCCTTCATAATCTCATATGTAACTCAAACCATTTAACATCTCAAATCATCTGCAATCTCGCATTCACCATTGCAATAGCCGTGCCAACTTCCACAAGCGATCTAAACTCAACTTACAACATATAACATTTACTGGTAAATGAGTACTTGCTATAAACCATCTAAGGATCACACAACCTCAGGACACCCCACGGGAGATAACCCCGCATGCTTAGCCTCGAACTGATATCATCTCTATACCCTTCCAAAATCATAGTTATTCCGCAATCGCTATATCCCCCCACTTTAAAACACAACCAATGCCTATCCTCGAGGCATTAAGATACGCGGTATAAGAACCGGAAGCTGATGGTAGAACTAATACTAGAGTTGTAGTCAAAGCAACCATGAGCCTTTGGAAGCTCTCTCCACACTCGTCTGACCATTTGGATACCCTCACTGGACACCACGTGTCCCAAGAATGTTACTGAACTGAGCCAAATGCACACTTCGAGAACTTCACATAAATCCCGTCCTCCCTCAGTTTCTATAATACCATCCTCAAATGTTGAGTATGCTCCTCTTGGCGATGTGAGTACGCCAGGATGCCATCAATGAATACAATAACGAAGGAGTACAACTACGGCTGGAATAGACTATGAACCAAATACAAGAACGCTACTGGGGCATTGGTCAGCCCAAAAGACATCACCAGGAACTCATAACACAACAGAAAGATCCGCTTCACTCCACGACTAAACAACATGAGAGGTCCTTCAATACACTCACAACTCGAGGCCATATGCCAACTCGAGACCGAAGTCAAACACTCAATAGTCCTTGCTACATATCCAGCCAATTATTTTTTTGTCACAATCAAACAATCTGAACACATCTCACCATCGAATCAAACTCGTCACATAGTCATCCAGTCACAAAGTCCCACCAATAAGGACACAAACGAACATATAAGTCCCAAATACACATGCTCACACAATTGAAATCTCGACACTCAAGCCACGACAAAAACCCGGCCTCAAGTCCTCGAGACTGGCCCGTTATCAACATGCTGAAATCACATATCACACCTCACCCTTTGAAATCACAAGCCGTCGATGCACAGCCAATACCGAACGCTCACGTGCGCATTCGAGTACATGGATGGAATTCAAAGAATTGCACTTTAGGTCGAATTAATGGGTTTGTACGACAAGAATTCAAGAATGTGAGATTTTTCCTAAAGGTTATGCAGCCTCTCGAAGATAAGTACAGACGTCTTCGTACCGATCCGCAAGACTCTGCTAAACATGCTCATGACTGGTGAGACCTATTTAACCTAGAGCTCTGATACCAACTTGTCACGACCCCAAAATACCCAGTCATGATGGCGCCTGTCGTGAAATCAGGCAAGCCACACATTTTATTGAAATAACGTTTGGTTTTTTCAGAAATTTTATAAATACGGTAGAAAAAATATCGATAATAACCCATTTGAAGGTCTAACATCATTAAATCAAAATTTAAAATCCAATCCCAAATCTAGTGTCACCAAGTCATGAGCTACTATAAATAAAGTGTCGAAATACAAAGCTGACATAATACTGTCTGAAATAATGAAATGCAGTAGGTAGATAAAAAAGGAGAAAATGAGATTGCGATCTCCAGCTGCTACCTCAAAAACTCAAAAAGAAACTATGTCAGCAAATCAACAACCGCTACCGGGTCCCGATGAACCTGGATCTGCACAAAAGGTGCACGGGGTAACGTGAGTACACCAACTCAGAAGTAAAAAACCCAAACTATGGGCTGAGAGGTAGTGACGCACTAAACCTCAATCGTTACAACAAAACAACGTATAGAATTTAGACATGCTCACAATTCTAACAGATAATAAAACAAAATGTATCAGATATGATCAGTAACCCATGTGTATCTCAGTATACTCTACATGCCAGTGTATCAACAGTGTGGAAATGCACATAGTGCTCACAACTCTCACACAGAAGTCCACTCAGTACTGTATCTGGCTCTCAGGCCTAGGGAAGATCCATCCCGGAATATACATAAACATAGGTGACCGTAGTCACTCAGTACTGAGGAAAGCCAATCCAGCCCCACAGAGAAGATCCATCTCCGGAATACAACGCACAAACAAGATCCATGTCTAGGGAAGATCCATCCATATCATCACTTCGGACAAGATCCATGTCCAGGGAACATCCTTCCCTCAAATATCAATGCGCTCACTGGGGGTGTAAAGACTCTGGAGGAGCTCCTTTTTGCCCAAGCGATATATCAATCCAACGAAGGCATGATCAGAGTGTCGCTGTGATGTGCAGTCCGATCTCATAACTGTCTCAATAACAGGCTCTCGACCTCACTCAGTCATTACTCTCCAGTATCGCTCACATGGGCTCACAAATGCATGAATTAATCCAAAACAATGATAAATATATAAAATTAACAATTACCGAGACTAAGGCATGAAATGATATGCTATGACAGAACTGAGTATATGAAATCAAATAAACACATAGGGATACAGTAATATACGACCAGTCGGGTCTCAGCATTTTCGGCGTGAAGCCCTAACATTTTACTTAGCATAATTTCTAGCATGTTCACATTAACCACATCAATAAGAGTACGGATATCAATTTGTAATAGCTACTAGACGGTTCCATGGGATGATACAGGCTTCCGGGTTCTCCAAATCTACCCAAAATCAGATTTATATCATTATTATATGCCAAGGAACGAAGCCCATTCAAAAATTATCAAAATTAACCAAAAGTTCTAAAATTGGCCAAACCCGACCCCCGGGACCACATCTCGGAATTCGATAAAAATTACATCACAAAAATCCTTATCCCCTCACGAGTCTACTCATATCAAATTCAACAAAATCCGACCTTGATCTCCCATTAAAATCACCAAAGGAAATTCTCAAACTTTCCTCCCATTTCCCCAGTTTCCACTCTAATTTCTCAAATTAAATGATGAAATTCAAGACTAAATCATGAAATTAAACCAAATGTGAGTGAAGAATACTTACCCCAATAACTCAACTGAAAATCCCCTCAAATTTCGCCTTCTCCCGAGCTCTCTAATGGCTTTTATGATTTGACTTAAAACCCTCGATTTTGAATTTAAAAGATTCTGCCCAACTGCCCTTTCCTCAGTGCGGTCGCGTGAAACGCCACACGTTCGTGAAGCACTGACCTAACTCCCTTACGCGTTCGCGTCCCTAGCCCACGCGTTCGCACAGAACAACCACGTAGCCCCTTCACGCGCCTCAGCCTCTTACGCGATCGCGGATCCCTCACGCGTTCTCATAGAACACAAGACCTCTCTCTAACGCGTTCGCGGCCCCCATATCGCGATCACATAGAACAAAAATATGCTGCCCCCAGCTTAAACCTATGCGATCGCATACTTACCCCCGCGATCGCATAGAAGAACACCAGAACCTTCACACCAGCAAAAATCTGCAATCTTTCCAAGTCCGAAATGGTCCGTTAACCTCCCGAAACTCGCCCAAGGTCCTTGGGATCTCAACCAAACATGACAACACATCCCATAACCTCATTCAAACTTAATCGAGCCTTCAAAACACCCAAAACAACGTCAAAACACCAAATTCACCTCGGATTGAAGCCTATGAACTTAGAAACTTCTAAATTTTGCCAAAGATGCCAAAACCACCCAAAACTCGTCCGATTGACCCGAACATTTGCACACACATCTAAAATGATACTACGAACCTGTTCCAACTTCTGAAATCCCATTCCGACCCCGATAGCCTATTTTTCACTGCCGACCAAAAATCGCCAAAAACTCAATTTTGCCATTTCAAGCCTAATTCTACTCTGGACATCACGACCACATTCCGAACACACTCCTAAGTCCCAAATCACCTAACGAAGCTTTTCGAGCCATAAAATCCACATTCTGAGTTCGTTTACCTAGTAGTCAACTTCCGATTGACTTTTCCACTAAATAACCAAACTTAAGAACTAAGTGTCTCATTTCTCTCCACAACCACTATGAACCCGAGACAACAGATCCAACACAATATAGAAGAGCTGAACAACACATAATAAAGCAGAAATAGGAGAAACAGGGCTAAAACTCCCGGAATAACCGATCGGGTCATTACAACAACTGACCCCATGTACTGGTAAGTGTCGAGCCTAACCTCGGCGAAGTAGTGACGAGGCTAGGACACGCCAATAACATGAACCTATGCAGTTAAATATTATACGAGAAGATAACAACTAATGAAATTTTAGTAGATATTAACGGGAAAGGGAGAAACATGCTTAGGGAAATATCAAACCTTGAAATAGTACAGTAAAGAAACACAGTAAATCACATGCTTTGCACCTATGAAAGTGATAACATAGCAAAAAGGCATTGGGGACAAGTAAGATTATTATCTGGTTTATCCGCCATCGTTATCACAAATTGAATATCATGTTAATGTGCCAGCCATAACCCGTCTTGCTCTTCCAATTCCATTTTGAGAGTCATCATAGCTCTTTTGGACTTATACATGCAGCACCCTTTTATATTTCGGCATAGACCCTTCTTCCTCCTTGCGATTCAAAGGCAATGTCAGGGAGTCCGACTCTTCAATCGAAAAAAGACGGTCGTGTGCAAGTCGGCTGGGAAAACACAAGCTTAACACGTCTTTCTTTATAGCCGTTATGAAAGCTCCCGAAGAGAAAGAGGTCTTTGCTGCTTGACTGCGTGAACCAGGTCCAGGTCTTGCATTTGGCATTCCCACTAAACTCTTAGATGCAGCATGCAACCACCTCCATCCATCGGCACATCCGCCCCAGATGCACGCTTATCCGCATTGTTCATCTTGAAAAGGAGCTGTGAGGTGCTGTCATGTCAAGCCCAAGGTTCGTTCTACTGCTGTAAAATTTCTGCCATTTACACGTCTTGGTGGGGGGTCTTCTTGCAACTGTCCTAAGGTAGAAAAATTCCTTGTTGCATAAGTAGCGACCTGCACGAATGGTGTAACGACTGCCCCGATGTCTCCAACATGGACCCGGTGAAATTGATCACCCTTCGTGCTTTTACTCTCATTCTCACCATAAGAAACAATAGAAATGGCACGGCATTACCTTTCATGCATTAACTCTCTCATAACATGGCACGGCATCACCCTTCGTGCATTAAATCTCTCATAGCATGGCACGGCATCACCCTCATGCATTTTCACTCACAGAATTTGGCACGGAATCACCCTTCGTGCATTATCACTCACTCACAATACATTACACGGCATCACCCTTCGTGCTTTACACTCTTCCTTACCCAAACAACAGAACAATAACAACCCGTCAAGGGAATCATCAATAACCAACCTCAATTCAATATTTGACTTCACAATATAAATCTCAACTTGAGTCAATACTCAACCAATATCTAATTCCTGGAGAAACATGATAAGATTTGTTTAACATGAAGAATAAAAAGTTTAAGCATGAACAGTACGAATAAAGAATACAACAGTCATAAGTAATAGACTCACTCGCATGCTATGAATCGACGCCAATGTATAGGTACTCGTCACCTCACCTATACATCGTACTCAACAACCAAACACATAGCAAATAATGCAACACCACCTAATCCCTCAAGCTAAGGTTAGCCACATTTAGCTCGATTCCACGGCCGAACTCAAGCCTCAATCACCGCTTTTCCCTTAGTTTCCACCTCCGAACCACTCGTATCTAGTCATAATTAACTTAATAATATCAATTATCGCTAAAGAAATCAATTCCATTGCAGAATTATAAGTTTCCTAACAATTCAGCAAAAAGTCAAAAACCGACCCTGGGCCCGCTTGGTCAAAACTCGAGGTTCGAACCAAAACCCATTCACCTATTCACCTTCGAGCCCAAATATGTAATTAGTTTCGGAATATGACCCCAAATCGAGATCTAAATTACCAAATTTGCAAAATCCCCAATTTTTCCCAAAATCCCTAATTCTACCATGAAAGAATAAGATTTAGGCTAAAAATCTAATGGGTGTTGATGGAAATTGAAGGAAATAAGTTGAAGAACACAAACCTATGAATTAGTGCTGAAATCCCTCTTCAAAATTGCCCCTAGGTTGGGTTCTAATGAAAGAGTTGTGAATTTTTTTATAAATCTCGTGCTAGTTCTATTATTAAAAAGACCGAACAGGCTTCTTCGTGTTCGCGAGAAGCCTGTCGCGTTCGCGATACGCAACGATCAAAGGCCTTCACGTTCACAGGATACCCATCGCATTTGTGAAGGCATTCTCCCCCAAACCTCCGTGTTCGCGAGCCTGGTGTCGCGTTCGCGATGAGCACTTTCCCCTTCTGCAGGTACCATGCTTCGTGTTCGCGGTAGACGAGTCGCGTTCATGAAGGGTAAAGCCTCCGCTGCTCCGCGTTCGCGAAGAAGAAATTTCCCCATGCCTCTCTTTACCTTTCACGTTCGCGAGACTACCTACTTGAACGCGAAGAAGGGCATATCAGAACAACTGCTGCAGCAAAAATACCAGATTTTCTAAGTCTAAAACATCATGCAGCCTATCCGGAACTCACCTAAGCCCTCTGGGCTCCAAACCAAACATGCACGCAAGTCCTAGAACATCATACGAACTTGCTCGCGCGATCAAATTGCCAAAACAACACCTAGAACTACGAATTTAGCATCAAATTGCATGAAATTCTCAAGAAGGTTTCAAAAGTTCTATTTTCTCAACTAAAGGTGCGAATCACGTCAAACCAGTCTCGTTCCTCACCAAATTTTACAGATAGAGTACAAAATCACTTATTAATCAATTTCTTAAAACCTTTATAATTCCAGTTTAACAATTTTCATCAAAAATTCATTTCTAGGCCTAGGGACCTCGGAATTCGATTTCGGGCATACGTCCAGGTTCTATATTTTACTACGGACACTCCGAGGCCGTCAGAATATGAGTCCGGGTCCGTTTACTCAAAATGTTGACTGAAGTCAACTAAAATCAACTTTTAAAGGAAAAATTATATTTTTCTCAGATTTCCAGATAAAGGCTTTCCGGAAACGCGTCTGGACTGCGCAGGCAAATCGAGTAGAATTAGATGAGATTTTGAAGGCTTCGGAACCCTGAATTGGGTTCTAGAACACAAGATGGCCTTTCGGGTCATCACATTCTCCACCTGTAAAACAACCATTCGTCCTCGAACGGACATAGAAAAGTACCTGAGCTAGGGAAAATATAGGGATATTTGCTCCGCATATCGGACTCAGACTCCTAGTGGCTGTCTCAACAGGCTGACCTCTCCACTGTACTCGAACCGAAGGATAACTCTTTGACCTCAACTGATGAATCTGCCGGTCTAGAATATCTACCAGTTCCTCCTCGTAGGCCAAATCCTTGTCCAGCTGGACTGTGCTAAAATCTAACACGTGGGATGGATCGTTGTGATACTTCCGAAGCATGGACACATGAAACACTAGGTGTACTGCTGATAAGCTTGGTGGCAACGCAAGTCTGTAGGCCACCTCTGCCACTTGATCAAGGATCTCAAAAGGCCCGATGAACCCAGGGCTTAACTTTCCCTTCATCCCAAACCGCATCACACCCTTCATGGGTGACACCCGAATCAACACTCTCTCTCCGACCATGAATGCAACATCATGAACCTTACGGTCATCATAACTCTTTTACCTGGACTGATCTGTACGAAGTCTATCCTGAATGATCTTAACCTTATCCAAGGCATCCTATACTAAATCTGTACCCAATAATCGAGCCTCTCCCGGATCAAACATCCAACCGGTGATCGACACCGTCTACCATAAAATACCTCATAAAGAGCCATCTGGATGCTCGACTGATAACTGTTGTTGTAGGCAAACTCCGCTAACGGCAAGAACTGATCCCAAGAACCTCCAAAGTCAATAACACAGGCGCATAGCATATCCTCCAAAGTCTAAATAGTACACTCGGACTGTCCGTCCGTCTGAGGATGAAATGATGTGCTCAACTCGACCCATGTACCCAACTCACGTTGTACTGCCCTCTAGAAATGCGAGGTAAACTGCGTACCTCGATGAGAAATGATAGACACGGGCACACCATGGAGACGAACGATCTCACGGATATAAATCTCTACCTACAGCTCCGAAGAATAGGAAACTGCCACAGGAATGAAATGCGCTGACTTGGTCAGCCTATCCATAATAACCAGTACCGCATCAAACTTTCTCTGAGTCTGTGGGAGTCCAACAACGAAGTCCATAGTGATACTCTCCCACTTCCACTCAGGAATATCTATCTTCTGAAGCAAACCCCAAGGTCTCTAATGCTCGTACTTTATTTGCTGACAATTCAAACACCAAACTACATATGCAAAAATATCCTTCTTCACCCTCCTCCAACAATAATGTTGCCGCAAGTCCTGATACATCTTAGCGGCGCCCGAATGAATAGAATACCGGGAATTGTGGGCCTCCTCTAGAATCAACTCACAGGTCCATCCACATTAGGCACACAAACACGACCATGCATCTTCAAAACTCCATCATCTCCAACTGTAACTTGCTTGGCATCTCCGTGCCACACTGTGTCCATAAGGACAAGCAAATGAGGATCATCATACTGTTGCTCCATGATACGCACAAACAAGGAAGACCAAGCGACTGTACAGGCTAGAACACGACTGGGCTCAGAAACATCCAACCTCACAAACTGATTGTCCAAAGCCTGAACATCTAAAGCAAGTAGTCTCTCACTGACTGGAATATAAGTGAGGCTGTCATACTAGTTGACTTCCTACTCAAAGCATCAACCACCACATTAGCCTTCCCGGGATGATACAAGATGGTGATATCATAGTATTTCAATAGCTCCAACCACCTCCTCTTCCTCAAATTGATCTCCTTTTGCTTGAACAAGTACTGCAAACTCTTATGATCCGTGAACACCTCACATGACACGCCATATAGATAGGGTCTCCAAATCTTCAGCACGTGAACAATGGCTGCTACCTCCTAGTCATGAACTTGATAATTCTTCTCGTGAATCTTCAACTGTCGCGAAGCATATGCAATAACGTTTCCACCCTGCATCAATACCGCACCAAGTCCAATACGAGATGTGTCACAGTATACTGTATATGTCCCTAAACATGTGGGCAACACCAACACCGACGTCGTAGTCAAAACTTTCTTGAGCTTCTTAAAGCTCGCCTCACACTCGTCCGACCACCTGAACTAGGCACCCTTTAGGGTCAGCCTAGTCATCGGGGCTGCTATAGATGTAAACTCCTCCACAAACCGACGGTAATAACCCACCAACCCCAAGAAACTCCGGATCTCTGTAGTTGATGTGGGTCTAGGCCAGTCCTTGACCGCCTCAATCTTCTTAGGATCCACCTGAATACCCTCTACTGATACAACATGACCCAAGAATGCAACTGAACTCAACCAAACTCACATTTCAAAAACTTAGCATATAATTGGTTGTCTGTCAGAGTCTAAAGAACGATCCGAAGATGCTGCTCATGCTCCTATCGGCTGCGGGAGTAGATCAAGGTATCATCAATAAACACAATCATGAAGGAATACATATAGGGCTTGAATACCCGGTTCATCAAATCCATAAATGTTGTTGGGGCATTTGTCAACCCAAATAACATCACTAGAAACTCATAATGCCCATACCGAGTGCGAAAAGCTTTCTTAGGGGCATCGGATGCCCTAATCCTCAACTGATGGTAGCCAAACCTCAAATCAATCTTTGAAAACACATTGGCACCGTGAAGTTGATCAAATAAGTCATCAATCCTCGGCAATGGATACTTGTTCTTAATGGTGACTTTGTTCAACTGTCGATAATCTATGCACATCCTCATCAATCCATCCTTTTTCTTTACAAACAGCACTGGCGCACTCCAAGGCGAGACACTAGGCCTAATGAAGCCCTTATCAAGTAAATCTTGCAACTGCTCTTTTAATTCTTTCAACTTTGGCGGGGACATACGATATGGCAAAATAGAAATGGGCTGCCCGGAGCCAAATCAATGCAAAATTCAATATCCCTGTCGGGCGGCATCCCCGGCAGGTCAGCAGGAAATACCTATGAAAACTCACGAATAACTGGTACAGAATCCATGAAAGGAACCTCCGCACTGGAATCATGAACATAAGCCAAATAAGCCAAACACCCATTCTCGACCATATGTCGAGCCTTCATATAAGAAATAACCCTGCTGGTAGAATGACCAGGAGTCCCTCTCCACTCATATCAAGGAAACCCCGGCAAGGCTAAAGTCACGGTCTTGGCGTGTAAGTCCAATATAACATGATAAGGCGATAGTCAATCCATCCCCAAAATAATATCGAAGTCAACCATATCGAGAAGTAGGAGATCTACGCTGGTCTCAAGACCCCCAATAATAACTATCCACGAGCAATAGACACGATTTACAACAATAGAATCACACACCGGTGTGGACACATACATGGAAGCACTATAAGAATCACGAGGCCCAACCAAATATGAAGCAAAGTAAGATGATACATACGAATAAGTAGATCCCGAGTCAAATAATACTGAGGCATCCGTACTGCAAACTGAAACTGTACCTATGATAACGGCATCGGATGCCTCAGTCCTCAAGCCTGGTTGGGAAAGCATAACATCAGGGTTTGGCCCCACCACTCTGAACTGCATCCTTAGGACGGCCTCCTCCTGGCTGGCCTCCCCCTCTAGCGGTCTAACCTCCACCTCTAATACCTCGACCTCCACCTCTAGATGTCTGACCCCTACCTCTACCTGACTAAGCGGGCGGTGGATAACCCGGTGCCAGGACCATGGCACGAGAACCCTGATGTTGAGAACTGCTCGATGCCCGAGGTAAATACCTAGAAATGTGCATCGGATCGCCACAAGTATAACAAGACCTCGGCTGCTGAGATTGCTGACCCTGAAACTGACCCTGATGGCCTGGGTAACCACCTTGAAAACTCTAGAGCGAAGGTGAACTGATAGGAGCTGGTGGTGCACTGTAGGCTAGCTGATCGGAATGCTGCATATGAGATCCACAGCCACCTGAAGCACCGTGAGAAGCCTGAAGTGCTTAATGAAACGGCTTGGGAGGATGGCCTCTTCCAAAAGAATCCCTACCTCCAGATGAGGCACCACTAAACCTACCAGAATGACGAGGCCTCTTGTCAGACCCCTGACCGCTCCCCTGAGCTAAAACCGTCTCAACTCGCCTGGCCATATTGGCCACATCCTGGAAAGAAATCTCGCATGCTCCCTGTCTCATTATCCATCTACAATATAATAGGCTGAGAGAGCCCTCAATAAACCTCCTCCTCTATCTCTCTCTCTCTCTCTCTCTCTCATCTCTCTCTCTCTCTCTCTCTCTCTCTC
>ML294338.1:16643-40334 GCA_005239495.1 Nicotiana undulata
ATAATACACCGGTCAAGGACCGTTGGATAATAGATAGTGCATAGTGTATATATACAGGGGAAAACAAGGAGGAAAGGGCCTTTCTCTCTCTCCCTCTCTCTCTCTCTCTCTCTCTCTCTCCTCTCTCTCTCTCTCTCTCTCTCTCTCTCTCTCTCTCTCAATAGGAAGTATAAGAAGAGCATGAAGGGCCAAGGCAACAAACCTAGTCTCGTACTGAGTGACAGTCATAGAACCCTGCTGAAGATGATCGAACCGCCTACGATAGTCCTCTCTCTGAGTAACAGGAAGGAACTTCTCGAGAAATAGTTGAGAGAACTGGTCCCAAGTCAAGGCAGGCGGCCCAGCTGGCCTAGTCAACACAAAATCATTCCACCATCTTTTGGCGGACCCTATCATCTGGAATACAGCAAAGTCGACCCCATTGGTCTCCACTATCCCCATGTTCCGAAACACCTCATGGCAGCGGTCAATATAGTCCTGTGGGTCCTCAGAAGCTGCCCCACTGTTGTAAGGCCCCGGAAAATTTTGCTAAGCAATATAAGATTTTGGGGTGCCAGGTAGAATAATTATAATATTTTATGTGCTTTAAATATGATGTAAGTGAATTGGATATGGTAAAGAAGTGTATAAGTCATATAATAAGTAAGGTGAGGTCCAAGGAGAGGCCTAAGTCTAAGCCAAATGGGAAATTTTCATAATAGGCTAAAATTCCAAAGGTACTTGCACTAGTCCACACTTTGAACGAACATATCTAAATATATATAAGGTATTATGTGATGAATAACCTATCAAATGAAAGGTATTCGAGTCTAGTTTCCAACGCTTTAAATCATTCTCCATTTGGACATTCCTACACTAAGTTAGGATCCAATAACAAAAGGCTGGATTTGCGACATTTTTGCGATTGCAAAACGACTATGTGGACCGCATTTGTGTCGCATAATGGAGCAGAATCGGGAAAAACCATTATGTTGTCGCATGTTGATTATTCTATAGCATAGTTGATTATTTTGTCGATTATGCTATAGCATAATGATTATGCTGCAAGAATGCTGCCCACATTTCGATTATGCTATAGCATAATTGCACAGCATAATTGACTTCAGGGATCATTTTTGGAACGTTTTATATCCGAACCCACTTTGATAAATAAGCTTTGGGGATTCATTTGGGACTATTTTTACACTAAATCTAGATAGATGTAAGAGCATTTTAGAGAGAGAAAGAGGGAACTTATCCTCCTAATCATCAATCTTGCATAAATCCTCAAGAATCAAGCATGCTAATCTCTAGCTCACTATCTTCCGGGTAAGTCCTACTTCTAATATTTCATATATGAGATCAAAAATGTATTGTGGGGTTAAAAATAGGCCATGCATGTGGGACTAAGTTGTAGTATATGATGTTAAAGAACTAATTTGGGTAGTTCATGTTAAAATTTGGTTGAGGGAAGAAGGAATTGCCATTTTTAAACCTTGTAGTCTACTTCACATGTTAGGTGTTTGATGAAATTTCTAAGAGAGTTACACCATGGGTAATCTTCCTAAATACTAATCGATTTCCGTTATCTCCTTATAGATTGTTATTGCTAGAGGTGTTGGTGTATTGTATAACTTAAGGAAAAGCTCTTTGAGGTATGTATGGCTAACTTTAATCTTTGTAGAGTCGCCTTGTTAGTGTCCGATCATTCGGTATGAATTCCTGTCTTGATTGTATTTGAATCGATTGTCCCATTGTGATGAGGTGAATAACCATGCTCTTTGAATGCCTTAGTTGATTACCATGTCTCCATGCTATTTGAGATTGTGAAATATGATTCCTTGTGCTTACCCTATCATGTGCAAAACTCGTTATATGCTTGAACTCATCGGTATGAAAGGAAGTGCTACTACATGAATGAAAATGGTAATGAGCTCGATTGTTAAATGTATCTAAATGCTAATGGTTGTGTAGCAAATGATGAGAAAGAAATGTGAATTGATTTGATTAAGCTAAATAGTTATGGTGTACCGTACATGACTCACTGCTTGGTAAAGATTATTGTACCCTTGATTTCACATGGTTGTTTGGTTGTTATGAATTTATACTCTTGATGATAGAAATCCTTGTAATTGAATTGTTTATTGTTGTTGCTATCTAAATGATGTACGGTGAGATCAGGTTGCGCGCCGCAACAGGTGAAGTAAGGATGATATGTTGAGAAGTAATAAGGGTGGAATGTGATTGTACAGTGGGATCGGGTTGCACGCCGCAACAGAAGAAATAAGGGTAGAATGATGAGAAGCAATAAGGGTAGAATATTATTGTATGGTGGGATCGGGTTGCACGCCGCAACAGGAGAACAATTGAAATAAGAAACTGTGAAAACCTCATTTGTGATTCTCTATATCTTTGTGCAATATTTGTTTGGTTTCTTTTACTGTCTCCTATCTGTGCGCTGTTTGATTTTACTTAGAGTAAAGTTTGTCCATACATACTAGTACTATTCCATGGTACTAACGTCCCTTTTTTCGGGGCGCTACATCTTTTATATGGATGTAGGTGGTTCTATAGCAGGTAGCTCCGTCCGCCGATAGTGGTGCCTTATCTTCATCCCTTCAGCAATACTGGTGAGTCACATTCCTCTCGAGGTCGTGCGTAGTCCATGTCATCTCTTTTGTATATTTTGGTTCTCTTAAGGTATAGTCAGGGCCTTGTTTCCGGAACGTATGTATACTCTTCTCCGTACCTTTAGAGGCTCCGTAGACACTGTGTGGGTTGTATATATTTTGGGTAGTAGTTGTAATTATTCGTAATCGTGGTCCCGTATTGGAAATGTTGTTCTTAGTTTGTATATTTTGGGATTATCAAATATTAAAGCTTTAAAAGAGGAAAACTGGACTTATGTTGTAAATTCATACTTTGGTTCCATTTGCTATTTCATTTATAAATTTGTATATTATAAACACGGGGTAATGCGTTGGGTAGGAAAGGCAATCTAGATCTGCTTGACCGGGATCATCTGATTAGGCGTCGGTCTCGTCCCTCAGTTTTGGGGTGTGACAACTGTAATGAATCGGAAAAATCTTGGTGAACTTGTTCAGCCTCAACAAAGCCTCAAAAGACATGACTAATCCACCAGTGGCCTGTGCCGCAATAGCTGGCTGAACTACTCCAACTGGCTGAGCTTCCAGAGTCTGAAATTGAGGAGCCATCTGCACTGGAGTGTGGGTAGCGGGAGTCTGGGCTTCTCCACCAGCCTGAGAGATGGCTGGTGCTACAGGAAATGTGCCAATCTGAGCTACGCCCTCCATAAGACCCACTAGACGGACCAAAGCATCCTGAAGTATCGGGGTAGCGATGAACCCCTCGCGAATCTGAGTTGGCCCTACCGTAACGTTCTGGGTCGGAACCTTATCATCAAAGTCCACCTGAGGCTCCGCTACTGGTGCTGCTGCTCGAGCTCTAGGTTGAGCCATGCCCCTGCCTCGGCCTCTGGCATGGCCTCGGCCTCGTTCTCTGCCCCTAGTAGGAGCTACCACTAGGGGCTCGGACTGCTGATTAGCTGATGAAGCGGTACGTGTTCTCACCATCTGCGAAAGAACAAGAGTAGAAAGTCTAATTAGCACTGAGAAATCAAATCGCACGACAAAGAAGAATGGAAGCGAAGTTATTCCTAAACTCTGTAGCATATGGGGGATAAGCACAGACGTCTCTATACCGTTCCCTCAAAGTCTACCTAGCTTGTTCGTGAATTGCGAGACCTAGGCAACCTAGTGCTTTGATACCAACTTGTCATGACTCGGAGTTCCCACCGACGGGATCGTGATGGCGCCTAACTTTTAAAATTGCTAGGCAAGCCAACAGATAATTATCTAATACGCCAACCGCTATCCAAAACAGTACATAAGCGGAAATTTGTACTAATCCAAAAACTAACACACGACCACCCAAAATCTGGTGTCACAATCCACGAACTTCTAAGAGTCACTACAGATACCGGTTTGAAGAAAATACATCTATTCTCGAAATAAAAGAAAACATGGAAACTAGGATAACTGGAAGGGGAGTCCAGGGTCTGCGAACGCTGCCAAATCTACCTTGGGTCTCCTATGGACTGAAGGTAGCAACCCAACTCTGATCAATGCGGTCCAGTACCGGAATCTGCATAGAAAGTGCAGAGTGTAGTATCAGTACAACCGACCCCATGTACTGGTAAGTGCCTAGCCTAACCTCGGCGAAGTAGTGGCGAGGCTAGGACACGACAATAACATGAACCTGTGCAGTTAAATCATGTACGAGAAGATAACAACAAATGGAAATTTAGAAAATATTAACGGGAAGGGGGAGAAACATGTTGAGGAAAATATCAAACCCTGAAATATTACAGTAAAGAAACGTAGTAAATCACATGCTTTGCACCTATGAAAGTAATAACATAGAAAACAAGTGCACGACATCACCCCTCGTGCTTTTACTCTCCTTCTCACCATAAGAAACAATATAAACGGCGTGGCATCACCCTTCGTGCATTAACTCTCTCATAACATGGCACGGCATCACCCTTCGTGCATTAACTCTCTCATAGTATGGCACGACATCACCTTTCGTACATTATCACTCACAGAATATGGAACGGCATCACCCTTCGTGCATTATCACTCACTCACAATACATTGCACGACATCACCCTTCGTGCTTTACACTCTTCCTCACCCAAACAACAGAACAATAAAAACCCGGCAAGGGAATCATCAATAACCAACCTCATTTCAATATTTAACTTCACAATATAAATCTCAACTTGATTTCCTTATGATGATTCAATGTTAATGACCTCATTCAATCTTTTTTTTTAGCCTTCGCTATCGTGGGCTAGATGGATAGCTAGTAGTTATGAGCAGCAGTCCCCTAACTATAGATAGGAAAAGATGTAGAGGTGCGTGCCACACTCACGAGGGACTGAGAAGTTGACGAAGTAGCGAGTTAAATGAGAGGCTAGAGTCAAAGGCGAGCCAATGAGCTTCTCAGTTAATGAAGAGCTTCCCTTGATGTGAGCAGAACTATCTATTTGAATTATTAAGAAAGCGGCCCTCCATTCCTGCTTTGAGGAGTAGATTGAAGGGCTTATCGCATACTCAACCAATATATAATTCCAGGAGAAACATGATAAGATTTGTTTAACATGAAGAATAACCAGTTTAAGCATGAACAGTACGAATAAAGAATACAACACTCACACGTAATAGACTCACTCGCATGCTATGACTCGACGTCAACATATAGGTACCCGTCACCTCACCTATATGTCGTACTCAACGACCAAATACATAGCAAATAAGGCAACAACACCTAATCCCTCAAGCTAAGGTTAGCCACAACACTTACCTCGATTCCATGGCCGAACTCAAGCCTCAATCACTGCTTTTCCCTTCGTTTCCACCTCTGAACCACTCGTATATAGTTATAATTAACTTAATAATATCAATTATCGCTAAAGAAATCAATTCCATTGCAGAATTATAAGTTTCCCAACAATTTCTCAAAAAGTCAAAAACCGACCTCGGGCTCGCTTGGTCAAAACTCGAGGTTCGGACCAAAACCCATTCACCCATTCACCCCCGATCCCAAATATGTAATAAGTTTTGGAATCCGACCCCAAATCGAGGTCTAAATTCCCAAACTTGCAAAATCCTCATTTTTTTCCTCCAAAATCCCTAATTCTAGCATGAAATAATAAGATTTAGGGCTAAAAATCTAATGGGTGTTGACGCAAATTGAAGGAAATGAGTTGAAGAACACATATCTACAAAATTAGTGTTGAAATCCCTCTTCAAAATTTCCCCTAGGTCGGGTTCTAATGAGAGTTGTGAAAATTTTGATAAATCTCGTGCTGGTTCTGTTTTTAAAAAGATTGGACAGGCCTTCTTCGCGTTTGCGAGAAGCCTGTCGTGTTCGCGAAACGCAGCGGCCAAAGGCCTTCTCGTTCGCGAGATACCCATTGCATTCGCGAAAGAATTCTTCTCCCAAGCCTCCGCGTTCGCGAGCCTGGTGTCACGTTTGCGATGAGCACTTTCCCCTCCTGCAAGTCCCATGCTTCGCGTTCGCGGTAGACGG
The DNA here is from genome assembly GCA_005239495.1 of Nicotiana undulata. Classification (NCBI taxonomy): domain Eukaryota; kingdom Viridiplantae; phylum Streptophyta; class Magnoliopsida; order Solanales; family Solanaceae; genus Nicotiana; species Nicotiana undulata. Next base: position 22,740 of record ML294338.1, read on the forward strand.
GTCCCGTTCGCGAAGGATAAAGCCCTCGTTGCTTCGTGTTCGCGACCTGTCCTTCGCGTTCGCGAAGAAGAAATTTCCCCTGCCCCTCTTCACCTTTCGTGTTCACGAGACTACTTACGCGAACGCGAAGAAAGGCATATCCGAACAACTGTTGCAGTAAAAATACCAGATTTTCTAAGTCTAAAACATCCTGTAGTCTATCCGAAACTCACCCGAGCCCTCGAGGCTCCAAACCAAAGATGCACACAAGTCTTAAAACATCATACGAATTTGCTCGCACGATCAAATCGCCAAAATAACACCTAGAACTACAAATTTAGCATCAAATTGCAAGAAATTCTCAAGAAGGTTTCAAAAGTTCTATTTTCTCAACCAAAGGTCCGAATCACGTCAAATCAGTCACGTTCCTCACCAAATTTCACAGATAGAGTATAAATATCATAACGGACCTGTACCGGGCTCCGGAACCACAATACGGACCCGGTATCAACAAAATCACTTATTAATCAATTTCTTAAAACCTTTATAATTCCAGTTTAACAATCTTCATCAAAAAATTATTTCTCGGGCTAGGGATCTCGAAAATCGATTCCGGACATACGCCTAGGTCCCATATTTTACTATGGACCCTTCGGGACCGTCAGAACACGAGTCTGGGACCGTCAGAACACGAGTCCGGGTCTGTTTACTCAAAATGTTGACCGAAGTCGACTAAAATCAACTTTCAAAAATTATATTTTTCTCAAATTTCCACATAAAGGCTTTTTGGAAACACGTCTGGACTGTGCACGCAAATTGAGGAGAAATAAGATGAGGTTTTGAAGGCCTCGCAACCACCGATTTGGGTTCCAAAACACAAGATGATCTTTCCGGTCATCACAAGATTAATCAACCATCATCTACCATTACAATTGATATTAATTAATATTAATAAATTATATATCTGTTTGTGTGCTCTTTTGTGGCATCAAACTTTAATTATCCAATACTTTTCATTTAGTGCTTGTATAATATCTTCTTCTTACTAGAGGTAACGTGCATGGTTCCTCTCTTACATGAATATCTATTTATTTGATGACATTTTTTGGCTTTCTTATTCTTCAAATCTCAAAAAGCTTTAAATACTATTTCTGATACATGTACTTAATTTAATTATATATTTAAATAGGGAGGGAACTTCTCTTCCAATTGAGAAGATTGCATTTGCTCCCCAGCATATTGTCATTATATATAAAAGTATAAAAAAGTTCGGTACTTTTTTTAGATTTATTCCTATTTTAGTTCTAATATGTGATTATATCTTAGTGATTTTTCTAAATCTTTTATATATATATATATATATATATAAAAGATTTAGAAAAATCACTAAGATATAATCACATATTAGAACTAAAATAGGAATAAATCTAAAAAAAGTACCGAACTTTTTTATACTTTTATATATAATGACAATATGCTGGGGAGCAAATGCAATCTTCTCAATTGGAAGAGAAGTTCCCTCCCTATTTAAATATATAATTAAATTAAGTACATGTATCAGAAATAGTATTTAAAGCTTTTTGAGATTTGAAGAATAAGAAAGCCAAAAAATGTCATCAAATAAATAGATATTCATGTAAGAGAGGAACCATGCACGTTACCTCTAGTAAGAAGAAGATATTATACAAGCACTAAATGAAAAGTATTGNGTTATTTGGTGGATTCACTTTTTACCGCACAAAGCACTAATAAGTTAACTAGTTCTAATTTAAAACTGGAAACTTGGACATAATACTCTTTGCAACAAATTATATGTGATACAAAAATAAATTGCAACCACAATACAAATATGAAGAAACATAATTTTATTGATAAAATAATGCGAGTACAATTCTGTTTGTTCCCTTGATTCTTCTCTCCTGATTATTTACGTGATTTGAGGGTTAGAGCAGCGTATTCCTCGTACGTAGGATGATGCAGGTTTTCATGGATATATTTGATATCCATGAAGTATATTGTGGATCTTCTTGAATTATTTGATTATCAAGATTATCCGGCCACTTCTTGATATCTTTGTGAATATCCCATGAGTTTATGGGATTTTCGAGATGATCTCCATTTTTTGAGATGCCTCTTCAAAGGGAATATGTGACCCTTTTTATAGGTATTGTTTAGGGTAGAGTAACCTCAAAAAACTCTGATAGACTCCTAGGATTTCAAGAGTCCTGTAATATCTTGAATATATGATTTAACTTTATCCTTTAAAATTTTGATGCCTACAAATGCCCCCTACTTCAAGGTTTGTCGGGTTGTAGGCTTGGCGAAATTTGAAGACGAGACTTGAAGTACTCGACAATAGCAGACAAATAATTTTGAAACTTGGAGTTTTCGATTTACATGAGGAAGAGATGAAGGGCAGACTTGGTCCCACCGGGCGTGCCAATTTGTTTGCAATAAATTATATGTGATACAAAAATAAATTGCAACCACAATACAAATATGAAGAAACATAATTTTATTGATAAAATAATGCGAGTACAATTCTGTTTGTTCCCTTGATTCTTCTCTCCTGATTATTTACGTGATTCGAGGGCTAGAGCAGCATATTCCTCGAACGTAGGATGATGCAGGTTTTCATGGATCTATTTGATATCCATGAAGTATATTGTGGATCTTCTTGAATTATTTGATTATCAAGATTATCCGGCCACTTCTTGATATCTTTGTGAATATCCCATGAGTTTATGGGATTTTCGAGATGATCTCCATTTTTTGAGATGCCTCTTCAAAGGGAATATGTGACCCTTTTTATAGGTATTGTTTAGGGTAGAGTAACCTCCAAAAAACTCTGATAGACTCCTAGGATTTCAAGAGTCCTGTAATATTTTGAATATATGATTTAACTTTATCCTTTAAAATTTTGATGCCTACAAATACCAAGGACAAGAAATAGTTCTAATTACTAATGGGAAAAGCTCACTCAGAAACATCGCTTTGAGGCTAATTGTATCCAAACAAGACTGAATTACAACAAAACAGTCGGACTTATATTTCCTCGAACATGGCTGGTATAGATCAATAGTTTAGACAAAGTTAGACGCACTTAAACTTCCTCCAACATGGCTGATTTAGATAATGTAATAACCTGAAACATAATTATACACTAATCAAATGTGATATTTAGGAATTAGCTTTATTGTAGCTATTGGGTTAAATATTAAATTTGTGGATGGGAATTTATTGGGAGGTGCCATGGTGTATGTTATTCGCTGACGACATTGCGCTGATTGATGAGACATGAGGCGGTGTCAACAAAAAGTTGGAGGTTTGGCGACAGGCCTTAGAGTCTAAGGGTTTCAAGTTGAGCTGAACGAAGGCGTAGTACCTATAGTGCAAGTTCAACAAAGTGTCAGGGGGAGCAGATATAGACGTGAGGCTTGATTCCCAAGTCATCCCCAAGAGAGAAAGTTTCAAATATCTCGGGTCAGTTATTCAAGGGGGCGGGGAGATTTATGAGGATGTCACACACCGCATTGGGGCGGGGTGGAAGAAATGGAGGCTAGCATCCGGTATTTTGTGTGACAAGAATGTGCTACAAAAACTTAAGGGTCAGTTCTACAAAGCGGTGGTTAGACCGACTATAATGTATGGGGCAGAATGTTGGCCAATCAAGAACTCGCATATCTTGAAGATGAACGTAGCCGTAATGAAGATGTTGCGATGGATGTGCGGGCACACTTGGTTGGACAAGATAAGGAATGAGGTTAATCGGGAGAAAGTGGATGTGGTCCCTATGGAAGATAAGATGCGTGAAGTGAGGCTTAGATGGTTCGGGCATGCGAGAAGGAGAAGCCTAGATTCTCCAGTGAGGAAGTGTGAACGGCTGGCGCTAGAAGGTAGGAGAAGAGGTAAAGGACAACCTAAGAAGTAATGGGGAGAGGTAATCAGGCAAGACATGGCGCCACTTTAACTTACCGAGGACATGGCCCTTGACAAGAGGGTGCAGAGGTTGAACATTAGGGCAGAAGGGTAATAGGTTGTCATTTTTATTTGTTCCAGTTTTTTTAGGGCTAACTGACTAGTACATTGTCTTAGATTCTTAGAATGCCAGTATTGTGGTTGTTTTAGTACTATCTTCCACTTCAGGTTTTTAGTACCCTGTCGTTTTACTGCTTGTGGCTATTACTTTTGCTATTGTTATTGCTACTGCTTCCTTCGGTTCGTCCATCTATTTTTCTCCGGTCCTTACATTGCTGATATTATTTTTTTCTTGCCTTGTTGTTATTATTTACTTATTTTTACTCTTCCTCTCGAGCCGAGGGTTTTTCGCAAACAGCCTCTCTGCCCTCCAGGATACGGGTAAGGTCTACGTACATGTTACCCTCCTCAGACTCCACTTGTGAGATCCCGTTGAATTATTTTTGTTGTTGTGGATGGAATTTTCTTACTATATAAGATATGGTACTAAATAAGTGGTTAATGGCTTATTTGTTTTAACATACTTATATAGATGACTCTGGTTATTTATTAAATGAATAGAAGTGGGCTTAGCCCATTCTCTAAGGGTTGCCACGTTTTCAGTGGCTTAAAAGTAGAAAAATTGGGTAATTAATTCCGGGTCTTGGAATAAAGAGGCAAAAACACTCAAAGAAGAATTGTAGTAGGAAATTATCGGCGGTATCGTAGGAAGCTCCGTTGTTAGCTTTTATAGTACGGGTATTACTAAATTCTAGTATATGTTTCAATTGATTATGGTCAATTACATATTATAGCAGTATAGGGTATAGGAAAAATGAGTATGTCATAATTAATAGACATAATAACTATACAATGATGGGATTAAAAAAAACTGATTTTTTTTCCATGAACTTACTATTTTGGTTCTCTAATTTGGGAGATACAATTATCATTCCATGACAGGAAGCACTTAGTATCTTTGAACTTCTGAGAAAGCCAATGTGATGGCTTCTGAAACCCCCCACCCCCACCCCCCAATGTTAGGCAATTAGTGGACAATGAAAGTATTTTTTTTTTTGGTTGTAATCTGGTCCATGTGTTGGGAAAAGCGTGAGCTAGGCAGAATATGGTCGCAAATATATTATTTTATAAAAAATACATAAAAATTATTTTATAAGACATTTGATGGCGTGATATGGCTGTGAGTCATGATGTTGAGTTTGATAGTTTGATACGGTTGTGAGTCATGGTGTTGAGTTTGATAGTTTTATATGGCTGTGAGTCATGATATTGAGTTTGATAGTTTGATACGGTTGTGAGTCATGGTGTTGAGTTTGATAGTTTTATACGGCTGTGAGCCATGATGTTGGGGCATTATGTATGCTTTTGTACATCACCCGAGCATTATGTATGCTTCAGTAAGCATTGTGTATGCTCCGTTATATATTTGAGGCATTGTGGTGTCGTTGTGGACTTATAGAGTTGTTGGTTAAATTCTTTCACTGTAGTTATGACAGACCCTTAGTTTGTAGTGAGTTGAGATATGTGTGTTCTTGTTAGTTAAATATTATTAGCTTTATTGATACCTATATATTGTGTTATTGTATAATTATTGTGTTTAGTATATTGTTCTTGTCACGACCTGAATTTCTCACCGACGGGACCGTGATGGTGTCTACCATTGCATTCGCTAGGCAAGCCAACATTAAAGTTCTATTCACCTTTTTCCTTTACTTTTTATAATTAAAATTTAACAAAGACTAAATCAACGGAAATAAAAGCGGAAGTACATAATTAACTGATTATCCTTATGCTATTAACAAAATCGAAACAGTTACCACCTAGAAACTGGTGTGACAACTCACGAACATTTTATGAACAACAAAATATCACCCTTATTCCTCATGTTGCCAGGGCCTGCGGACGTACATATGGTGCCAGGGCCTGCAGACGTCTGCAGGACTACCTTGGGTCTCCTAGATGAATGCCTGCAACCGACCTCTCGATCAGCCACAACCAAATAATTTTTCAGTACTCAGCTATAATCAATCCTTAAGAGAGTTACAATACCACGGAATAAAACCACAACAAAGGAAGAATACATAAACAACAAAATGATGTGGTGCGCATCCCGATCCCACCATATAACAAGTAACAATATGAACATTCACCCTTATTACTCCTTGTTGCGGCGTGCAACCCGATCCCACCAGTCTACCCTTATTACTCCTCAATATATCACCCATATTCCTCATGTTGCGGCGTGCAATCCGTTCCCATTTGTCCACCCTTATTACTCTTTGTTGCGGCGCAAAACCCGATCCCACCAGACAATCACATTTCATCCTTATTTCTCCAATTGCAGCGTGCAACCCAGTCCCACCATATCAGTACCAATAACAAAATAAGAACAAGTATTTCATAAATTAGCTCAAAACCCTCCACAACATTTATACCTCAAACCAAAACAACGGGAAATCTATACAATTATGAAACTTCATCAGTTAATACTACACAGCGAGACCAACCAAAGTGTACCATGAAGCACCAATAAACCAACTTAAACCAACAATGTAATATAATGAAACTACAGAACAATTAATACCTTCAATAGAGAAAACAACATTTAACAAGAAGCAATTAGACATAGAAGCATCAATAAGCAAGTATCAGTTAAGACAGGAAAACAATATACTAGGAACGAGGAAGGGAACAAGCTAAACAGATAATTTGGTGGCGCATAGGTACTCGTCACCACACCTATATGCCACACACATGTAATTTCACATAGCAATTAGGTCGGGGATCCGTAATCCCTCGAGTCAAGGTTAGACCAAATACTTACCTTAATCCAACGGCCAATTCAAAGCTCAATTACCGCTTTATCTCTCGATTCCACCTCCAATCCACTCGTATCTAGTAATAATTAACTTAATAACATCAATTATCGTTAAAGAAATCAGTTCCAATGCATAATTATAAGTTTCCCAACATTTCCCCAAAAAGTCAAAAAACCGACCCCGAGCCCGCTTGGTCAAAACCCGAAATTCGGACCAAAACCCGATTACTTATTCACCCCCGAGCCTTGATATACATTTTATTTTGGAATCCGACTTCAATTTGAGGTCTAAATTCCCAAATTTAGGAATTCCAAAATTTTACCCAAAAACACCCAATTCCACCATGAAAAATCCTAGATTTTAGGATGAAATCTTGTAAAAAGAGGTAATAGATTGAAAGAAATGAGTTAAGAATCATTTACCTATGATTTGGGGAAGAAATGGCCTTTGGAAAATCGCCTATTGAGGTTTAGGTTTTAAAAAATGGGAGAATGAATGAAAAATCTCATCTAAGTCCAAAGTTATTAGCTGCAAATGTCGCATTTGCGACCTGAGCTTCACAATTGGAAATCTCACAAATGCGAAGAACCATCGCAATTGCGAAGTCCTCCACATTTCTGCTGCCTTCACAATTGCGAAGGTAAGTTCGCAAATGCGAACCTGATCCTCCGCAAATGCGATGAAATGATCGCAATTGTGATCCCTGCCCTTCCCAGTTTTACTTCGCAAATGCGAAGAAATCTTCGCAATTGCGAAGCCTGATTGGACCAGCCTTCCTTTGCATTTGAGATGAAGGCCTTGCAAATGCGACCTCAACATTGATCGCAATTGCGAACCCTGGCCTCGCACTTGCGAGGTCTGAGGCCTGCAACACAGCTGAAGCACACCGACTATTTTTCTAAGTTCCATATCACTCCGTAGTCTATGCGAAACTCACCCGAGCCCTCAAGACTCCAACCAATCATGCACACAAGTCTTAAAACATCATACGAACTTACTCATGCGATCAAATCGCCAAAATAACACCTAGAACTATGAATTTACTACCAAATTGCATGAAATTTTCAAGATAGTTTAAAACTCCTAACTTTTCAACCAAAGGTCCGAATCACGTTAAATCAGTCTGGTTTTTCACCAAATTTCACAGATAAGGTTTAAATATCATAACAGACCTGTACCAGGCTTCGAAACCAAAATACGGTCCCGATACCAACAAGATCAAATCCTTTAAATTATTACATTTTCAGTCTTATCAATTTCCTTCAAAAATTCATTTCTCGGGCCAGGTCCCATATTTTACTACGGACCCTCCGGGGCCGTCGGAACACGGGTCCAGGTCCATTTACCCAAAACGTCGACCGATGTCAACAAAGTTCAACCTTTTAGGCAAAAAATCATTGTTTCATAAATTTTTTCACATAAAGGCTTTCCAGATACGCGTCCGGACTGCGCACGTAAATCGAGGAGAGATAAATGAAGTTTTTAAGGCCTCGGAACACGGATTCGAGTTCTAAAACAGAAGATGACCGTTTGGGTCATCACATTCTCCATCTCTAAAATAACCGTTCGTCCTCGAATGGACATAAAAAAGTAGATGAGTCGATGAAAAAATGGGGATATCTCCTCCGCATATCGGACTCGGACTCCCACGTAGCTGCCTCAACAGGCTGACCTCTCCACTGCACACGAACCGAAGGATAACTCTTTGATCTCAACTAACGAACCTGTCGGTCCAGAATAGCTACTGGCTCCTCCTCGTAGGTCAAATACTTGTCCAACTGGACAGTGCTGAAGTCTAACACGTGGGATGGATCGCCGTGACACTTCTGAAGCATGGACACATGAAATACTGGATGTACCGCTGATAAGCCTGGTGGCAACGCAAGTCTGTAGGCCACCTCTCCCGCTCGATCAAGGATCTCAAAAGGCCTGATAAACCTAGGGCTTAACGTGCCCTTCTTCCCAAACTGCATCACACCTTTCATGGGTGACACTCGAAGCAACACCCTCTCTCCGACCATGAATGCCACATCACGAACCTTACGGTCGGCATAACTCTTTTTCCTGGACTGAGTTGCACGAAGTCTATCATGAATGATATTAACCTTATCCAAGGCATCCTGTACTAAATTTGTACCCAATAACCGAGCCTCCCCTGACTCAAACCACCCAACCGGCGATCGACACCGTCTACCATACAACGCCTCATAGCGAGCCATCTGGATGCTCGACTGATAACTGTTGTTGTAGGAAAACTCCAACTAACGGCAAGAAATGATCCTAAGAACCTCCAAAGTTAATAACACAGGTGCAGAGCATATCCTCCAAAATCTGAATAGTACGCTCAGACTGTCTGTCCATCTGAGGATGAAATGTTGTGATCAACTCGTCCTGCATACCCAACTCACGTTGTACTTCCCTCAAAAAATGCGAGGTAAAATGCGTGCCTCGATCCGAAATGATAGACATGGGCACACCATGAAGACGAACGATCTCACGGATATAAATCTCTGCCAACCTCTCCGAAGAATAAGAAACTGCCACAAGAATATGCGCTGACTTAGTCAGCCTATCCACAATAACCCATACTACATCGAACTTCCTCTGAGTCCGTGGGAGTCCAACAACGAAATCCATAATGATACGCTCCCACTTCCAATCAAGAATCTCAATCTTCTGAAGCAAATCACTGGGTCTTTGATGCTCGTACTTTACCTACTGACAATTCAAACACTGAGCTACATATGCAACAATATCCTTCTTCATCCTCCTCCACCAATAATGCTGCTGCAAGTCCTGATACATCTTAGCGGCGCCCGGATGAATAGAATATCGGGAACTATGGGCCTCCTCTAGAATCAAATCCTAAAACCCATCCATATTAGGCACACAAACACGACCTTGCATCCTCAAAACTCCATCATCTCCAACTGTAACCTGCTTGGTATCACCTTGCCGCACTGTGTCCCTAAGGACAAGCAAATGAGGATCATCATACTGCTGATCCCTGATACGCTCAAACAAGGAAGAGCGAGCGACTGTGCAAGCTAAAACACAACTACGCTCAGAAACATCCAACCTCATGAACTGATTGGCCAAAGACTAAACATCTAATGCAAGTGGTCTCTCACCAACTGGAATATACGCAAGACTGCCCATATTGTCTGACTTCCTACTCAAAGCATCGGCCACCACATTGGCCTTCCGGGATGATACAAGATGGTGATATCATAGTCTTTCAATAGCTCCAACCACCTTTGTTGTCTCAAATTGAGCTCCTTCTGCTTGAACAAATATTGCAAACTCTTATGATTCGTGAACACCTCACACGACACACCATATAAATATTGCCTCCAAATATTCAGTGCGTGAACAATGGTTGCTAGCTCCAAATCATGAACTTGATAATTCTTTTTGTGAATCTTCAACTGCCGTGAAACATATGAAATAACCTTGCCATTCTACATCAACACCGCACCAAGTCCAACACAAGATGCGTCACAATATACTATATAGGGCCCTGAACCTGTGGGCAACACCAACACCGGCGTCGTAGTCAAAGCTGTCTTGAGCTTCTGAAAGCTCGCCTCACACTCGTCCAACCACCTGAACAGGGCACCCTTCTGAGTCAACCTAGTCAGCTATAGATGAAAATCCCTCCGCAAACCGATGGTAATAACCCGCAAACCCAAGAAACTCTGGATCTCTGTAGCTGATTTGGGTCTAGGCCAGTCCTTGACTGCCTCAATCTTCTTAGGATCCACATGAATACCCTCTGCTTATACAACATGACCCAAGAAAGCAACTGAACTCAACCAAAACTCACATTTCGAAAACTTAGCATATAATTGGTTGTCTTTCAGAGTCTGAAGAACGATCTGAAGATGCTACTCATGCTCCTCTCTGCTGCAGGAGTAGATCAATATATCATCAATGAAAACAATCACGAAGAAATCCAGATAGGGCTTGAACACCCGATTAATCAAATCCATAAATGTTGCTGAGGCATTTGTCAACCCAAATGCGATCACTAGAAACTCATAATGCCCGTACCGAGTCCGGAAAGTTGTCTTAGGGACATCAGATGCCCTAATCCTCAACTGATGGTAGCCAGACCTCAAATCGATCTTTGAAAACACCTTGTAACCCTGAAGCTTATCAAATACGTCATCAATCCTCGACAATGGATACTTGTTCTTGATGGTGACTTTGTTCAATTGTCGATAGTCTATGCATATCCTCATCGGCCCATCCTTCTTCTTTACAAACAACACTGGCGCACCCCAGGGCGAGACACTAGGTCTAATAAAGCCCTTATTAAGCAAATCTTGCAGTTGCTCCTTCAATCCCTTCAACTCTAGCGGGGCCATACGGTATGGCGGGATAGAAATAGGTTGACTGCCCGGAGCCAAGTCAATGAAAAAGTCGATATCCCTGTCGGGTGGCATCTCCGGCGAGTCTGCAGGAAAAACCTATGGGAACTCCTAAAAAACTGGTACAGAATTCATGGAAGGAACCTCTGCACTAGAATCGCGAACATAAGTCAATTAATCCAAACACCCCTTCTTGACCATACACCGAGCCTTCATATAAGAGATAACCCTGCTGGTAGAATGACCAGAAGTCCCTCTCCACTCCAATCAAGGCAACCCCGGCAATGCTAAGGTCAAGGTCTTGGCATGACAGTCCAATATAGCATGATAAGGTGACAACCAATCCATCCCCAAAATGACATCAAAATCCACCATATCGAGAAGTAGGAGATCTACGTTAGTCTCAAGACCCCAAATAATAACCACACACGGGCGATAGACACGATCTACAATAATAGAATCCCTCACCGGTGTGGACACATATACGGGAGCACTCAAAGAATCACGAGGCACAACCAAATATGAAGAAAAATAAGAAGACACATAGGAGTATGTAGACCCTCGATCAAATAGAACTAAAGCATCTCTACTGCAAACCGAAACAGTACATGTGATAACACCATCGGAGGACTCAGCCTCAAGCCTGGCTGGGAAAGCATAACATTGGAGCTTGGCCCCACCACTCTTAACCATATCCCTAGGACGACCTCCTGCTGGCTGGCCTCCACCTCTAGCGGCCTGGCCTCCACCTCTAACGGCCTGACCTCCACCTCTAGCGGGCTGACCCCTACCTCTGTCTCCCTAACTCCTACCTCTAGCTGGCTGAGCAGGCGGTGCCATGATCATGGCACGAGGACCCTGCTGTTGTGGCTGAACACCCACCAATCTCGGACAAGTCCTCCAGATATGCGTATACTCACCACACTCGAAACATCCATCCTAATACTGCGACTGAGAAAGCTGAGACTGACCCTGACAAGCCTGCTGACCGCGATAATAACTCTGAAGATGAGGTGTTATGATATGAGTTGGTGGTGCACTATAAGCTGGTTGCCCTGAAGGAGGTACATAAGGACCACGACCCCCTGAAGCTCTATGGGATGTCTGAAGTGCTGAATGAAACGGCCTGGGAGGATGGCCTCTACCAAAACTACCCCTACATCCAGATGAGGTCCCACTGAATCCAGCGGAGTACGAGGCCTTTTGTCAGACCCCTGACCACTCCCCTAAGCTAAAACCATCTCAACTCGCCCGGCCATATTGGCTGCATCCTGGAAAGAAATCTCACTCCCTGACTCCTTAGCCATCTGCCACCTGATAGGCTGAGCAAGTCCCTCAAAACCTCCCCACCCTCTCTCTCTCTCGGTAGGAAGTATAAGAAGAGCATGATGAGCCAAATCAACAAATCTTGTCTCGTACTGAGTGACGGTCATAGAACCCTGCTGAAGGTGCTCGAACTACCTCCGATAGTCCTCTCTCTGAATGATAGGAAGATACTTCTCCAAAAATAGTTGAGAGAACTGGTCCCAAGTGAGAGCTGGTGACCCAGCTGGTCTGGCCAAACAATAATCCCTCCACCATTTATTGGCGGAACCTAACAGACGAAAGGCAACAAAGTCGATCCCATTGGTCTCCACTATCCCCATGGTCCGTAACACCTCGTGACAACTGTCCAGATAGTCTTGGGGATCCTCTGAAGATGTACCGCCATAGGTAGTGGTGAAAAGGATGGTAAGCCTATCCAATCTCCACAAGGCCTCTGAAGACATAACTGATCCATCACATGTCTGTGCTACAACACCTGGCGGAACTACCCCAACTGGCTGAGCTGCCAGAGTCTGAACCTGGAGAGCCATCTGCTCCTGAGTGTGAGTAGCGGGAGTCTGTGCTCCTCCCCCAGCCCGAGAGATAGTTGGTGCTACAGGGAAAGTACCGGCCTGAGTAACACTCTCCATAAGGCCCATTAGACGGACTAAAGCATCATGAAGTACCAGGTAGCGATGAACCCCTATGGGACCTAAGTTGGCCCCGCTGGAACGGTTTGGGTCGGAGTCTCCTCATCAAACTCTACCTGAGGCTCCGCCGTTGGTGCTGCTGCTCGAGCTCTGGGCTGAGCCCTGCCCCTACCTCGGCCTCTAGCACGACCTTGGCCTCGTCTTCTGCCCCTCGTAGGAGCTGCCGCTGGGGGGTCAGGCTACTGATCAGCTGATGAAGCGGTACACATTCTCGCCATCTGCGAAGGAACAGAGTAGAGAGTGCAATTAGCATTGAGAGATCAAATCACACGACAGAGAAGAATAGAAGTGAAATTGTTCCTAACTCGGTAGCCTATAGGGATAATCATAGACGTCTCTGTACCGATCTCTAAGACTCTACTAAGCTTATTTGTGAATTGTGAGACCTAGGAAACCTAGTGCTTTGATACCAACTTGTCACAACCTGAATTTCCTACCGCCAGGACCGTGATGGCGCCTAACATCGCACTCGCTAGGCAAGCCAACGTTAGAGTTCTATTCACCTTTTTCCTTCACTTTTTATAATTAAAATTTAACAAAAACTAAATCAACGAAAATAAAAGCAGAATTACATAATTAACTGATTATCCTTATGCTATTAACAAAACCGAAACAGTTACCACCCAGAAACTGGTGTTACAACTCACGAACATTCTATGAATACTACAAGTATGGGGTTGAAAGAAAAATACATCTGTCTCGAAAGAAAATTAAACAGAAATGAGGAGAACATAGGAGGGGACGCCAGGGCCTGCGGACGTCTGCAGGACTACCTTGGGTCTCCTGGATGAATGCCTGCAACCGACCTCTCGATCAGCCACAACCAGCTCTGAAATCTGCACAGAAATGCAGAGTGCAGAATCAGTACAAACGACCCCATGTAAGTGCCGAGACTAACCTCGACGAGGTAGTGATGAAGCTACGACAGGGCATATACAATATAACCTGCAACAGTATATAATAAAGAAAAAAGGAGATATGGAAAGAAATGGGACAATAACTTGAAGCAAATAAATACAGAACTCAAATAATTTTTCAATACTCAGCTATAACCAATCCTTAATAGAGTTACAATACCACGGAATAAAATCACAACAGAGGAAGAATACATAAACAACAAAATCTATTCTTGCCACGAGTATCTAACTCTGGGTGGCCCAAATCTATTCAATTCGATGGTATAATATAAATATAAATTCAAGAAATCAAGATAACTAATTATTTCGGAACTAAAACGCGAAATTAGAAAATTTGACCAAAATGCCCCTCGGGCCCACGTCTCGGATTCGAGAAAAATTTATATTTTATGAACCCTTATTCACTCACGAGTCTAACCATATAAAAATCCCTCAAATCGGAGGTCGAATACCCAATCAAAACCCCAAAAATCGGTCTAGGAGGTTTCTTCCAATTTTTCCCCAATTTCAACTCAAAAATCTCGATATTAAGGGTGGAATTTAATATTAGGAACATGGTAATTAACCTATGGTGTTTAGTAATCACTTACCTCGATTACCCAGGTGAAAATCCTCTCAAAGATCGCCTCTCCCGAGCTCCCAAAACTCAAAAATGGTGAAATAACAAAACCCTCGGATTTTTGGAATATAAACAGGGATTTCCGCACCTGCGGTCCCTTTCACCGCACCTGCGGTACAGCATCTACGGAAAAGGCATCGCAGGTGCGGAATTTCATTAAATCTCCTGGATCTCACTTGCGGTCCATTGGTCGCACCTGCGGGACTCAAGTCGCACCTGCGGACACTGCCCATCCTAACCAACTTCGCACCTGCGACCTCCATATCGCACCTGCGAGAAGTCCTTCGCAGGTGCGAAAACACCAGAAGGAGCCTGGTTCAGCAATTTACCAAGTTCCAAATTCTTCCGTTAAGCATTCGAAACGACCCCGAGGCCCCCGGGACCTCAACCAAAACCACCAACTGACCCCAATACCTTATTCCAACTTAGTCGAGCCTTAAAAACACGTCCCATAACATCAAAATACCCAAAATGCATAGATTCAAGCCTAAGAATCATAGGAATTTTCAAGAATTCACCCCGACGCCGAACCACGTCTAAACTCGTCCAAATGACCTCAAATTTTTCACACACGTCAGAAATGACATTCTGGACCTGTTGTCGCTTTCGAAATTCTATTCCGAGTCTGATATCAAAATCTCACCTATCGGCCGAAATCGCCGAAATTCTAACTTTCGCCAATTCAAGCCTAAATCTACGTATGGCCTCGAAAACACCTTCTGAATACGCTACCAACCCCGAAATCACTCAACGGAGCTAACGGAGTTAACGAATTTCCATTATGGGTCCTTCTTCACACAACTCCCTCTACGGTCCAATTTCTAAGGTTAAAGCTCACCTTAAAGGACTATATGTCCGAAAACACTCCAATTTTCATCACTCAACTCTCCGAATCGTTCCATTAGCATAATAAGACATGGAAGACACAGTTATCAGGGGATCTTGACACTAACTCTCAAAACGACCGGCCATGTCGTTACATTCTCCCCCTCTTAAGAAAATCGTTCGTCCTCGAACGAGTATAGCAACATACCTAAAGCTGTGAATAGATGAGGGTACTGACTCCGCATATCCCGCTCGGTCTCCCAAGTCGCCTCCTCGACCGGATGACCTCTCCGTTGCACCTTGACTGAAGCAATATCCTTCGACCTGAGCTTTCTGACCTACCTGTCCAGAATGGCCATTGGTTCCTCAACATATGATAGATCCTTGTCTAACTGGACTGAGTTGAAATCCAAAACATGTGTCGGGTCACCGTGATACTTCCGGAGCATGGACACATGGAATACCGGATGAACACCTGCTAGGTTGGGAGGCAAGGCCAACTCATAAGCAACCTCCCCAACCCGCTGCAATATCTCAAAAGGGCCAATGAACCTCGAACTCAGCTTACCCTTCTTCCCAAATCTCATGACGCCCTTCATCGGCGATACCGGAAGAAAAACCCGATCACTAGCCATGAATGATAAATCACAAACTCTACGGTCCGCATAACTCTTCTGTCTGGACTAGGTTGTGCGAAGTCTATCCTGAATCACCTTCACCTTGTCAAAGGCATCCTGAACCAAATCCGCACCCAATAATCGAGCCTCGCTCGGCTCGAACCATCCAATTGGAGACATGTACCTCCTACCATATAAAGCCTCAAATGGCACCATCTGAATGCTGGACTGATAGTTGTTATTATAAGCAAACTCTGCAAGGGGCAAGTACTGATCTCATGATCCTCCAAAATCCATCACACAAGCACGGAGCATATCCTCCAAAATCTGAATTGTGCGCTCAGACTGTCCGTCCGTCTGGGGGTGGAATGTTGTACTGAGATCAATCTGGGTACCCAGCTCACTATACAAGGCTCTCCAGAAGTGCGAGGTGAACTGAGGACCTCGATCTGAAATAATAGATACCGGCACACCATGCAACCGGACTATCTCCCTCATGTAGATCTGAGCCAATCTCTCTGAAGAATATGTAGTCAACACCGGAATGAAATGAGCTGACTTGGTCAGCCGATCCACAATCACCCAAATAACATCATACTTCCTCAAAGTCCGAGGAGGTCCAACCACAAAATCCATGGTGATCCGCTCCCGCTTCCACTCTGGAAGCCTCATATGCTGAAGTAATCCTCCCGGCCTCTGATGCTCACACTTGACCTGCTGACAATTGAGACATCTGGCTACGAACTCCACTATATCCCTTTTCATTCTCCGCCACCAGTAGTGTTGTCTCAGATCTTGGTACATCTTCGCGATACCGGGATGAATGGAGTACCTCGAGCTATGGGCATCCTCCAGGATCAACCTCCACAGTCCATCTACGTCAGGTACACAAATACGGCCCTGCAGTCTCAACACACCATCATCATCTATGGTCATATCCCTAACACCATCCTGCTTAACTTTATCCCGAAGAGCTCGAAGGTCGGGATCATCATACTGGCACTCTCGAATGCGGTCATAAAGAGAAGATCGAGCAACAACACAAGCGAAAACCCGGTGAGGCTTAGAAAGGTCCAATCTCACAAACTGGCTGGCTAAAGACTGAACATCCAAAGCTAAGGGCCTCTCAGCTGCATGAAGATATGCAAACTACCCAAGCTCTCTGCCCGGCGACTCAGGGCATCAGCCACCACATTGGCCTTCCCCGGGTGGTATAATATGGTGATGTCATAATCCTTGAGTAACTCCAACCACCTACGCTGACGCAAATTGAGACCCTTCTGCCTGAATATGTGTTGCAAACTCCGGTGATCCGTATATATCTCACAGGGAACACCGTATATATAATATAATGACGCCATATCTTCAGGGCGTGAACAATCGCTGCCAGCTCAAGATCATGAACAGGGTAATTTTTCTCATGTACCTTCAATTGTCTGGACGCGTAGGCAAT
>ML294339.1:8604-64454 GCA_005239495.1 Nicotiana undulata
TTGTAACATTGTCAATCCAGCTCAGACTTTTTATACTATGATAAACTCAAGAGAACATCTACATTTTTAACACACTTATAACAACAATTGGAAATAACTCAATGAAACCCAATAAACACGCGAACCTCAACAATTATAAATAATAAACTGAATTTTTTTTATAACCTCATCAATAACCTCTCAACCATGAAACCAACAGGAATATCAAAATATATATATTTATTTCATAAAAACAATACCAAACCTCTCAACCATGTTTATATGACAAGGGAACCAGTTCAAACAACCAATACTCTTTCCAAATAGTCACAACGATAACTAACAACAATTCAACAAGGCCAAATAGTCATAGACACAATAATGAACATGTAACAGTTAAAACAATGATCAAATAAGTGGGAACGGGAAATGGGATCTTGTTTAACAAACAATTTGGGTGGTGCATATATACTCGTCACCACACCTATACACCACACCCATGCAATTCACGTAGCAAACAAGTGGGGAGTCCTATTCCCTCAAGCTAAAGTTAGGCCAAACACTTACCTCAATTCCGCAGGCCACTCACAGCTCAATTATTGCTTTTCCTTTTGAATTCACCTCTAAATTGCTCGAATCTAATCAAAATTAACTTAATATCATTAACTAATGCTAAAGGAACTAACTTTATTGAAAAATATAATTTTTTCTAAGTTTTCTAAAAAAAAGTGAAAACCCGACCCTGGACCCACTTTGTCTAAACTTGGGGTTCGGACCAAATTACGTTTACCCATTCACCCACGAACCAAAATATATAATTAATTTCGAAATCCGACCTCAATTCGAGGTAAAGATTTGATTTTTATAAAATTCCCTAATTCTACCCAAACCCTCAATTTTTACCATGAAAATTCTTAGTTTTTGATTTTAAAGTGATGAAAAACAATGGGTAATTGAAGGAGTAAAATTTAGAATTGATTACTTATGACTTGGGTATGATATTTGGTGAAGAAATTCGTTCCTATGGCTGTGGGGTTCAAAAATTTGAAGAAGAAGAAGTTTACCCGTTTTGTAGTTATTTTTCTGCCAGCTATTCTGTCTCGTTTCTCATGCCAAACAATACCTAAACTCGATTTTCTTGTGTCCAATGGATTCGTTGTGAAATTCTAATGAATTTAGACTTTTGAATCACTTAATTTGACCTTATAATGAAGGAAATATGTATGTTTTAAGATTTGCAAATAGTGCAGGTTTTTAATACGCCGTCAGGGGCAAATTCGTAATTAACCAGAAAAATCTGGGCAACCTTGGTAAAATGGCCATAAAATCCTCATACGATGTCCAAATTCGATGATTCTTTTTGCTACGGGTCCGTAATTACGATACGGATCTAATACTTCATTCAAAACATAAATCGGAGCTCATTTGTTCAATATGATATCATTTATGCTTGAAGAAACGACGTCGAAGCATAAGAAAGAACGAGCGCAACACAACCCAAACCTATTTGAAACTCACCCGAGCCCTCGGGGCTCTAAATCAAACATGCACGCAAGTCTAAAAGCATAATATGGACTTGCTCCTTCGATCAAATCATGAAAATAACATGTAAAACAACGAATTAAACCTCAAAACTCATTATTTTCCTCAAGAACACTTATAGTTCATAACTTTTCAACCGGATGTCCGAATCACGTCAAACGAACTCCGTATTTCACCAAATTTCACAGGCAAGGCCTGAATATCATAACAAATCTGTACCGGTCTCCGGAACCAAAATACGGGCGCGATACCAATGACTTCAAACATTAATTCTTTTCATTATTTCATAAATATTTCAGCAAAACAATTTCTTTCAAAAATTGATTCTAAGGCTTGGGACCTCGGAATTTATTTTCGGGTATACTCCCGGGTCCCATATTTTATTGCGGACCTTCCGGGATTGTCGGAACACAAATTTGAGTCCGTTTACTCAAAATGTTGACTCAAGTCAACTAAAATCAAATTTTGTAATTCTAAAAATTATTGTTTCTTATATTTTAACATAAAAGCTTTCCGGTTTCACGCCCGGACTGCGCACACAAATCGAGGTAGTTAAAATTAATCTTTTTATGGCTAATAAGCCTAGAACGGAGTCTAAATTCATAAAAGGACCCCTTGGGTCATCACAATAACAAGAAACAGACTACAATAAAGGTGCTAAGCAGAATGTAGAACCAGAGGTACCCAGAACCAAAGAAGCGAGTGACAAGCATATAAAGGGTGATGAACAAATACATAAGATTGCAGTAATACAGGAGCAACATCAACATGCTATCTTCCAGTGGGGTAAGAAATGAGGATATTACGCCTAACAAAGGGAAAGCAATAAACAATGTACCGGATAAACTTGAAGGATTTTCCTATCTTATGTTCAGTATCAACTAAGAATGACTTTGAAGTGTTAAATAGAGGCTATGGTGGATCACACTCAGCACCTCCTGACAAAGGAGGTGGGATTAACCTTACTATATGAATTGGCTTTTCTGGAATGTAAGGGGTGCAAACAAAAGGTATAAGTAGAAGGAATTGAGAAAGTACCTAAAGGCCAAACACATTACTCTAGCAAGCCTGATTGAAACTAAAGCCAAAGAACATAAAGCTCATACTGTGACAAAAGATGATGCTCCAAATTGGGTATTTCAAAATAACTACCTTAGTGATACTAATGGTAGAATTTGGTTACTTTGGGATAATAGCATATGCATTGTTGACAAACTGAGAGAGGAGGCACAACTACTACATTGCCAAATTACTATAAAAGCAATTGGTATGCCATGCGTACTAACTGTCATTTATGGGTATAACACATGTGAACAAAGAAGGAATCTATGGGATACACTAAAGGAATTGGCACAAGGATTAAATATGTCATGGCTGATTGTTGGTGATTTTAATGCAATTTTATACCCACAAGACAGACTTTTTGGAAATCTTGTCCAATATGCAGAAATAAGAGACTTCACTGAATTTATACAAGACTTTTACTAAATGAATTTAACCGGATAGGTGAATACTACACATGGAAAAACAAGCAACAAAACAGTGACATAATATATAGCAGACTAGATAGGGCTTTTGGCAATCACGAGTGGATGATGCAATGTGGCCATATAGTGATGGAGTATGATATACCTCTAATCTCAGACCATGCCCCAATGCTTTTTTCTCCGGAAGCAAGCCAAATCAATGTCAAAGTCCTGTTTAGATTTTTCAATTCTTGGGATGAGCATGACAACTTTCTGGCCATATTTGAAAGAGTTTGGCAACAGAGATTCACTAACTGGAAGATGAGGAATTATGGATGAAACTGAAAGCCCTTAAACCATTACTCGGGCAACTAAATAATGAGGAGTTTAAATCCATATCACATAGAGTAGACAAAGAAAAGAGTGACTTAGTGGCAATCCAAAAATAGCTAAATTGTCACTAGTCTGATAACTTATGGAGCAGGAAAGAACTACTTTGCACAATATGGAGAAATGGTCTTTGATTGAAGAAAGTATCATGAAACAGAAATCAAGGGTCAAATGGATTCAATTGGGAGATTCAAACACTAAATACTTTTCTGTTGTGGTCAAGTAAAGAAATCAGAAAAAGCATATCAGAGAGATAACCTCCTTAGATGGAGTGAAACTTACTGATCCAAAATACATTCAGGAGGAGATTGTGAAGTTCTACAAATCATTGATGGGATCATCAGCTCAGAGACTACCAACAATTAGTAAACTCAACATGAAGATAGGGCCAACTCTAACTCAACAATAGAAGCTTGAACTAATTGCAGCAGTCACAGAAGAAGAAATATAAAGAGGACTTGATTCCATATGTGAGGATAAGGCACCAGGAATTGATGGATATAGTGCCACTTTTTTCAAAAAACACTTGGGCCATTATTAAAGAGGAAGTGATAGGAGCAGTACATTCAGTACAGGGAAGATGTACAGAGCCATCAACTGTACAACTATAACTCTACTGCCAAAGAATGATAAGCCAACAACAGTTAAGGAATACATACCAATAGCCTGTTGCACAAACCCGTATAAATTGATATCTAAGGTCATAACAACAAGAATCCAGAAGGTCATTGCATCCATTATCAGTGAAGCACAAGCAAGCTTTATACTTGGGAGAAAGATTGGAGATAATATCATCTTATCATATGAACTGGTGAAGGCTTACACAAGAAAGCATGTATCTCCAAGATGCATGATAAAGATAGATTTGCAAAAAGCTTATGATTCAGTAGAGTGGATATACTTGGAGCAAATCATGGTGGAACTTGGATTTCCTGCACAATTCCTCATATGGGTCCTAGAGTGTATGCAAACAGTCAATTATACTATATTTATTAATGGTGAACCATCAGAACCTTTTAATGCCGCTAAAGGACTCAGACAAGGATATCCCATGTCTCCTTTCCTCTTTGCCATTGCAATGGAATACTTGAGTAGGAGTCTGAAAGGAATGACAGATGTGGCAGGTTTTCATTATCATCCGAGATGTTCAAAGCTAGAAATCACACACTTATGTTTTGCTCATGATCTGTTGCTCTTTGCCATAGGTGACATCTCATCAGTGATTGCACTTCATCATTGCTTTAATCAATTTTCTGAAGCCTCAGGTCTAAAAGCAAACTTATAGAAAAGTTCAATATACTTTGGTGGAGTGAGTAGAGATGACAGAGAAAGAATTCTACATGAACTGGGTTTCTCTAAAGGTGAACTACCATTTAAATATCTTGGGGTTCCACTGCCGACCAAGAAATTTTCTCTAATACAGTGGCAACCTCTTATAGAGAAGATAGTAGCAAAGATCTAATCATGGACTGCAAAGAAACTGTCCTATGCAGGAAGAATTCAACTTGTCCAAACTGTTTTATTTGGGGTGTAAGCCTACTGGGCCCAACATTTTGTACTACCTGCTAAAGTCCTAAAGACTATTGATGCCTACTGTAGAAGCTACATATGGTCAGGATGCAATACCATCACCAAGAAAGCTCTAGTTTCCTGGGATAAAGTTTGTGCTCCAAAAAGTATAGGTGGTCTTAACCTGGCAAATTTACACCTTTGGAATAAAGCGGCTATAGCAAAGACCTATTAGGATCTAGCACACAAGCAGGATAAGCTATGGATCAGATGGATACATACATATTATATCAAAGGCCAATCAATAAACTATGTGGCTATACCTGAACAACATGCTGGATGGTTCGGAGATTATGGAAGCAAGATCAACACTGGAGGAAATGCAATGAAATTTCAAGACTAGAAAGAGTATCACAAGGCAAATATACATAAAACTGATAGGAGAGGAAACTAGAGTGCCATGAAAATGCATGATATTCGCCTATGCTGCTCGACCAAAAGCAAGATTTATGCTATGGTTGCAACTGAACGGCAGATTACTAACTGGTGACAGGTTAACCAAATGGGGAATTGAGATAAATACTCAATGTGTGATGTGCCAAAGCTTAGAGGAAACTATTATCACCTCTTCCTAGAATGTGAATTTGCTAAAGAAGTATGGCACATAGTGCTTCACTGGGCACAAGGACGACCAATTAACACATTGGGATGGCAACAACATCAATAGGAGATTATTAGTAGATCAAATGGGAGATCTCAAGCTGCGCAGATTTTCAAGATGATATACATGGAATATATTCATAGCATTTGGATCAAAAGAAACATGAGAATCCTTGAGAAAGTGTATAGAAATAATGAATCATTAGCTAGAGATATTTCTTGTGGTTGTAGTATGAGAGCTCCAATTAAAATTAGGAAAGAAGTTCTTACATTTAGATTCTAGAAAAGTTGTAGTAGTGGAACAACTACTTGGTTAGCTAGCTGTGTTAGTTAGCTACTGTTATGTACAGTTTCTTGGTGATAAATAAAAATATTTAGTTACAAAAAAAACAAAGAATTGTATATATTTGTCGCTGCACGTGTATGTTTTGCACATTCAAATCTCTTAGTTTTTTGGTCGTATTTTTTTTCTTTATTATTCTTTCAGGGAAAAGAATGTTGTTCCTGTTATGAAACATTAGTGTATGGTGGATGTCCATAACTCCTATAACACCCACTACTCTTCTCCATTATCTCCATAACTCTCACTACTCCAATACTTATTGTTGTAACTCCCATACCTCCATAACCTCCCCATGATCTTCCTCCATGATCTCAAATACTTAATGTCATATTTATGACATCCTTTTGTATACCTCTATATAATACTATAAATAGAGGATGTGAAATGATATAATATACACTTGGAAACCTCTTATGAAATAAGAATCTCTTCTCTTTCTCTCTACATTCTTGCATATTTATTTTCTTTATGTTGTTGCTTTGAGCTAAGTTTATTAACACGTTATCAACACGAGTCTCAAAACAATTAAGATATCTATTTCAATCGGATATTATCTCCTTCCTAAAAGACTTTTACAATCATCACGGTTTGCCTCGTTGCATCAAGGCCAGCGAGCTAGGCAAAGTTTGCAACTTTCCCAAAGTGTTCCCATGAGCCATTGAATATCTTGAAGATGCATTAATATGTCATATGATTGCATAGTTTATCTTAATTCCTTTGGTAAACTATCAAGTTCCTGAGATTGAGTTCAACTAGCTTACAGGAAGTGAATCTATGCATTCTTATTTTAAATTATTTTGAGGTTGGCTTGGTCTAGTTTATATTACATGATAATACAAATAAAATATTGCAGGAAAATAAGCTGACTAAATGAAGAATGTCCATATTGACTATAGCTTGCGGATGTATACATATGGAGTACCTGCTTTAGAGTGATAAACAAGATCATATTACAGTGTCTTGGCATCATCTCCCATATGTACTGCTCCGACAGTTTGCAAGCCAAGATTAGTGGTTAAAATAAATTTTGTATAACTAGGATAGTTTTATTCCCTTTATATTTAATTATGTGTTATTCGTGAAAAAAAACTGATTATTATAATGTAGTATACCATGATAGGCTCAAGGGTGAGTCCACTTAGACTTATTATGCCATTGTATAAGGGTAAGACATCGGGTTTGAGTCCTGGTGCACTATGATGATAAGAGTTAGATTTGAGTCCCAATTCATTTTGGCCAAACATATGGGTAATGCATTGGGTTTGAGTACCAATGCACCATATTAGTGATATAATGATGACTACTAAAATATAATATTATTTCATAAAAAGGCATGAAGCTTGTCCCACTTGATTTGCTCCATTCTTAAAGTGAATGTGATAGCAGTGCATAATAAGTCTAAATGAAGACAAGTGGTTGACCAATGAATGTGTGTGTGCCAAAGACCAAAATAATATAGTCATCATTATGGTAAATGTAAAAAGGAGAACAGTAAGGGTTCTCAAAATAATCTTTCAAATGTGAAGGAATTGTGTATCAATATGGTCTGGAAATATGAGGCACACTCAAACGATTCTAGTCCATTTTTTGAAAGAATGCGACTCGTAACAAGCATTGCAAATGCAGACTTATTTCCTGAAAGTGAATGTGAAAATATATATGTGATTCAAATTATGCATAAGAATGTATTTATGCATGGTTGAATAAATACTACAACTCACCTATACGGGAGGTTTGAGAGAAATAAAGATATGAATTTTACAATGTGGTTACATGTGGTCGCGTATATGAGGTACGTCAAAAATATTTTGCCATGTCTTATAAAAGGTTATTAAAGGCAAACTTAAAGCAAAAAATAGTTTTGCTTATGATGATTAGACCATGACAATTATTATGATATGATTTTCTCCGTGAAGGAGATATTTACCATATGGATGGTGTGACAAAAGATCTTGTAATACAAAATCAATTAAGAGCTCTGGAAGAGCCAATTTGTTACTACCCGGATTAATAAAATTGTTCTTGACATTAATATTGTAGTAAGTCTCAAAAGAAACTTTTTGAGTTTCAAATGTATTAGCCAAAGTGGTTGGCATATTTGAGACTATAAATGAAAAGAAGATTGAATATCTTCATATTACTATAATTATACCGGGTAAATATGAAAGGTTACTCGATTTTTCTTCTGTTTGTACTACAGATGTATAAGCATGATGATGGAATCACATGCCATAGTAAATTAAATATTTACTGAAACAAATATTAGTTGGCATGAACGGTTCAATTATGATGCGAAAATTGATTGAGAATTCACATTGGCATATATTGAAGAAATAGAAGGTTCTTCAAGAATTCTCTTGTGCTACTTATTCTCCTGATATACAAGCTAAGATTGGGATTAAATCCCTGATTTCTGGAATGAATAAAAGGTGATATATTTATGGGCTCGGTCACTATAATATGATTTTAATAGATGCATCTATTGTAAGTCACATGTGTGTTTGTTGTCAACTTGCAGTGTGAATTTTGCAAGGTTGATTGCTCAAATTGTTAGAACACAGTTCCAGAATATAAACTATGATAATTTATCTTGATAATGCTGGTTTAAATCCAACTTGGTTTAGCAGAAATTGTATGCCTCCAATTATAGCTAAACCATTTGTTTGAGAATAGAATTACCAAAAATAAATTTGGTATGAGATGTATTATTTAATATAGAGCAGCACTTGTATGCATCTAGCCAAGTTATGATAAATTCTCCCCATCACAATTGGTTCAGGGTCAGGAACCAAATAATTTCCATCTAGAAATATAGATGTGTTATATGATTTAATTGTGACACCACAATGCACAATGATGAGTCCCCAAAGAAAGTTGGGAATATATGTTGGTGATCCCAATATTAGGGGGAGAAAATAGGAAGCTGAAAAATTGATATGTGGAATGAATTATTATGAGTACATCTAGATCCTCGTACAAGAAAATGTGAACTTGAAGTTCAAGTGATAATTCATTTGTAAAATATTGCCAGGCGTATTTGCTGACCCAAAGCTAAATGTTATATTTCAGCTGCTAATACTCCAAATAGAATAAAGTCCATGATGGACATAGTCTATGGAACACATGAAGCGTAATAGACTAATTGGTTCCGAAGATAAAACTCCTTGAAGAAGGAGAAGAGCAAATGATAAAGATGGTCATACTAAGGAGGCAAGTGCTCTATAAGAGCACCATGACATAACACTTTATAAGAACTCATGGAAGAGGCTCAGGTACCTGAAAATAATGAGATCTCGATAAGTTATGTCTTTATTGTGTGATGATAGAACCAATGTAAAGGATCATCGATGATATTGTTGATATAATATAACGCTCAATATTATTAATATTGACGAGGATCTTGAGCTCAAATTTGTCATGGAATTTGGATAGATAAATGATTGGCCAATTCAAAAATGCGCAATGAAAATTGACTTCACCTAAAAAATGTGAAGTTGGACGGATATCCTGGAATTAATTATATTGAGATATGTTCTCATATTGTGGATGAAATCGTTTTCAGGTTTTAATTTGGCAATACATGAAAAACTTAATATGCGTATAATGTACATTGTTCTGGAGCATATTAAGGTTCCCAAGAAATTCATTAAACAAAGCTTCAGCAAATCCTTATAGCAATCATGGCGTACATGATTTATTTTTATGTCAATTGCAATCGATGCACTATGTATCTTTTTAGAACCACGAGTATAACAATATGCTAGCGTGATATAGTTAATTCCTATATAAAGATACTTGAATACTATTAGGATTATATTGCAAAAGAAGTCCTTGATATAGATCTGTTTATTCTAATAAATATTATCAAAGTTATGTTGGTTATACAAATGCAGGGCATGGTTCGTTGTTTAGATAATCTATTTGGTTGTGAGGGTACTACCTGATTATGATATTCAACAAGATTTCAATTACATTGACGATGATACTGCATGCGTAGCTCAATTGAAAGAAGGACTATCGAAGGAGACAAAATAAAATATATTTCACCAAAGTTCTATTTCAGACATGGTTGGTGTTCAACAATATGTTCAAGTGATAATATGGCAAACTTCTTCACAAGGCATTGCCAACCTTAACAATTGAGAAGTTGTTATACATGATTGGAATTTATCGTCTTTGAGATATCAAGTGATAATTTTGTCAGGGGGAGTATAGCACGCGTTACACTCTTTTTCCCTTCGCACAAGTTTTGTCCCAATGGGTTTTCCTGGCAAGGTTTTTAACGAGGCAACAAACAATGCGTATTACAAAATATGTGTACTCTTTTTCCTTCACTAAGATTTTTTCCCACAAGATTTTTTCCTAGTAAGGTTTTAACGAGGCACATTATCAATGGACATCCAAGGGGAAGTGTTATGCAACATTAGTATATGGTGGATGTCCATAACTCGTATAACACCCACTACTCTTCTCCATTATCTCCATAACTCCCACTACTCCAATACTTATTGTTGTAACTCTCATACCTCCATAACCTCCCCATGATCTTCCTTCATGATCTCAAATACTTAATGTCATGTTTTTGACATCCTTTTGTATATCTCTATATAATACTATAAATAGAGGATGAGAAATGATATTGTATACACTTGGAAACCTCTTATAAAATAAGAATCTCTTCTCTTTCTCTCTACATTCTTGTATATTTATTTGCTTTATGTTGTTGCTTTGAGCTAAGTTTTTTAACAGTTCCCTTAAATTGTTGTTTTATCTGGTTAATTTTCTGGGATTAATTTCAATTTTTGCGGGTTAGAGTCCTAAGATGATATTTTTTGTTGAAGAATATGAGAATTAACGCCCATATCTATTTACGTTCCATCTGTTTCTTTGTGTGTAATCACAGTCAGATGGATGTCATAGAAGTTTGAATATTGAGGAGAGAGCTTATTCAATTTTCATATTAGGTGTATTTCATTGCAGATGGTGTTTCTAATTTCTAAGATTTATTTATTAGCTCAACTTATAATTCCATTTTGTTGCTCTTTTACATTTGGTAAGCCAAAGAACTTGTGATTAGTGATTAGCTTGTATCAATGATAGGTGAAATTTGTTTTATGCTCAAAGGAAAGAGTGAAAGGGGAAATCTCATAATCCAATATAACAAATGCTCAGCTATTGTCTATTCAAATTGCACATGCCTTCAGCAGAGAATGATATAATGTTGGTTTTCAGAGTGAAAAGCTAGTATTATAACAAATAACTCAATAAAATACAAAAGGCAGTACACCAAGAGGTTACATTCTCTTGGAATTCCTGTTAATGGGGTTTTACAGTCTATTTTTCTTTAGTATTACAAATACGAAAATTGCATTTCGGAAATTCTTTCAAAACCTAAACTTTTCATTGTCCTGCATGATGAGATACTCGTATCCCCATTTGCTGTGGCAATGTTTCTGGAAGTCAGTGACTTTCCAAGAGAAACATGGTTTATCATGTCGCTTAAAAGGCTCTTATATTTTTTTCCTTTCATTTTGTTTCTTGGAATAGGGAGGAAGAATTTTGCTGAATTGAGGAAGAGACTTTTAAGTTATTTGGCCAGTGTTGCAGGCAATTAAATATATTTTTGGTTGTCTTATTAAGTCCAGTTTTGGAGGCAGTAAAAGGACAACCAAAATTGAAATTAATGAGTATGGCGTAGGAGGTCCAATGTTGTTGTTGCTTCTTGCTTTATCTGGAAACTCTCTTCTATAGTGTCACGGCCCAAACCTGGGGAGGTGTGTCTGGCACCCGGTGCCGTGCTGCCCCGAACGATCCATTTTGTAATTCATGATCATTCTATCAAAACTAGAACATACATAGGTCGAGTTTGCTGAACTCATTTCTTTTGTAACTATCATGGGCCAACATGACCACAACTCATACTGTACAACTATAAGTGGAACATTGTATCAGCGAACCATCGTACTTAACACATGAATATATATGTATATATATAGGCCGTCAAGGCCTCTGACATACTGTACATAATGAACCTGTGTTTCTATAAAGCCTCTAAATTTATTCGACATAAAATGGGGCAGGGCCCCGGCCTAACCATAAGTTTGTAGCATAACTCTGACACGATGACTTATAGACTTTGCTGCACCCCGAATGAAGTAGAGTCTTACCAATCATTCGCTGAATGCTAACCTCGTCGACTATGATTACTTATACATGCAGTCATGAATGCAGCGTCCACAACAAAAAGGACGTCACTACGAATAATGTACCGAGTATGTAAGGCAACAGAATAACTGAAAGCTGAAACTGAACTGATAATATAATAACTGAAAGTAACTGGGAGTCAGAGATAATCTGAAGATATGCTTACATGCTGATACTGACTCAACTTTCTCAATATAGTAAGTAAAATAGTTGTCCGACCTTATAGGGTTGGGCTCGGTATATATAACTGATATGCCGTAGTAGGCTTGCTCATAGGCGCTCGACCATACTAGGCTCTGTACCTCGACCATTCTGGGCTTACTCATAGGCGCTCGGCCACAATAGGCTCGGTATATAGCTTACCATCTGATCAGAGGTTGCTCAATAGGGGCCTGCCCACCGATTATAGCTCGATGGTGATGAAAATAATATGTGTGTGTGTATATATATATATATATAACCTTTTCTCTCTTGACTGGAAGGAGACAATACGCAGTTGAATATTAAGTCCCGATAAAGGAAATATTGTAACTTATGAGACTAGGATAATGTATATAAATTCGGGAGTATGAACTTCTCTTTATGCCTCGTTATCAAATACATGTAATTACGAGATAGTGCCAAAATGAAAGAAGGGATTAGACTTAACATACATGTATGATCTCTTCCTTATTACTCAACCAAGCTCAACACAACTTCTTGCATCTACAACAAGTGACATGATATTGTTGTTAACATATAATGGCGTACTATCGTATTTGGCTAGTCGTATGACTTAAGGAAAATCGGGCAGCAACTCCCCTATTTTTAATACATCTCAAAGACCACTAAGGGTCATCAACTGCCCAACAATAACAACTATAACCAACAATAGCAACAACAATAATATAATCCAATATGAGTTTTTTCGATTATCTTAACAATCATATTGAGCGGCAAACTCGTTTTTACTCTTAACAAGATATAAATTGAATCCAAATATTATTCCATAAATTAGTTTACATGCTTCAGAACATCACACTTTTATGTACCATATTGTTTCTAGTTTAAAACATCCACAAAATGCCTTCCAAAACAGCCTCACACGTCTAGCACCTTAATTTTTATCGTCAATCACTTGTTTTTCATTTTTTCTTCTTCAATCAACTTAATTAACACCTAGGAAAGCTTAACCACAGCAGCCACAACATTATCAAATTATTTCTCATAATATCAAGCCACCACAAACCATATATTTAGCCACAAAACAGTCCAACCAAAAACACAACCTTATCCCATGTTCCTTCAAGTGCATCTTATGGTTTTCAACTCAAACAACACAACCAATACAAGATTAACCTTAGGCACAATCAAGAAGATATTATACATACCTTGTACAAAAGGTACAACTCGAAACCCCATCTCAACTTAGCTCACAATAGCCCTCAATCACACCACAACACCATCGAAGCATTCTCTTGTAGTCTTTAATATCTTTGATGATGATTTGAGTTGTTGTTTCCTTGAGTTTGGTTCTTGTGATATTTAGATATGTTATGGATGATTTTGGATATCTTGATAGTGTTTTTTGTGTGAGTAACATCTGTATTGTTGACGAGATATAAGGGGATAAGACCACCGCCTCAATTCTCCAAGCAGGTGGGCAAGCTGCCTGCTTGGCAGCTTGAGTGGTGCCACTTTGGACACTTGTATCTCTCTACTTTGATATCGTATTGACAAACGGTTTGCAGAGTTGGAAACTAGACACATAGGGATCTAATTCCATATAAAGATCTCCATGTAACTGTCAATAGATTGGGATAAAACTGCGTCGCAACTTGGCCTATAAACCTGCCATTTTCTCCGAAGTGCGACAACGTGACTTGGCGACCCTACTTTAAAAATCCGTATTTCTCTACCCCGATGTCATATGAATAAATGGTTTGTACTGTTGGAAAATATGTTCCAATAAATTCATTTTTTTTTATTATATGTCCCAAAAAGACCTCATATAACACATGAAATGTAATCCTCAAAACACTTCATTATAAGGCATATCTTTAGTCGATGTTTTCCGCAACTTAAATCTTATTTTCCCCAAACTTTATACTTCATAACCAAACATGATATATAGACATATCATGACTTTAAACTCATTTAAATATTTATTAGCAGGTCTCGTATTTATCCTAACTTACTTAAGATGTCGGTAAACCTATCTTATCCTTGTAGAAGGATTTCGTCCTTTTTTGAGTTTACAGTAGATAATCCTATAATGACTGTTACGTCTGAAGTACGGGGTGTAACAACATTAAATCACTTTATATACTTTCAAAGAGGATCTCATACTTTCGTGTACAAAAACATGGGGTGTAACATCATTCCCCCCTTTAGAACATTCGTCCTCGAATATTTACTGATGTGCTTATCAGTCTCATAAGCTATAGCTATTGTGAATACTTTAATATTATTCTTACTATCTACAAAATTGTTCGATGAATAAATTCAAAGACCAGGGCATTTCCCCCCTTTGGCCTCTTCACACATCACGACTTGTGATCAGAATTCTTCCAATCTCGCAACTTTGACTACCTTTTGTGATGTAGCATGTATGACTCTGCCTTTTATGTGCGGATCTTATCTTTTTTTTTTCTCTCCAGCTTCTTGCCAATATCTTGGCCTCACTTTGTGAACATATACAGAACTATGACAACATGTCCCTCGCAACATATATATGTGTACTGAAGTTCTTTGCTTGGTACTTTGCCGAACTTATGACTCTTGCTATATTTTGTTTCCTAGCGTTGGCTATCTGTCCTTATGGCTTTCTAAGTAGGTCATACCATACTATAACACTTACTTCGGTTTATTATTACCGAGGTATGCTACCCAACTCCAGGTTACTCTCTCACTGCTTATCCTATATATATAAATCTAAGTCCTTTAATGCTTCCTTATTACTGTTCATCTAAAGTATGGCATCATAACCTCCTCTCATACTTTGAAATTTTCATCCATCTATTTTTGATTCACCTTAATGTTGATCTATATCTACCACTGACAACTTGATACCTCTTACGTAATACATAATCACTAGGGCTCGTGTCTCATCAGAGAACATCTGAAGTCATTTTCCCGATCCACCTAGGGGTGATACAATACTTCAAAAACCGTATTGCATAGCATCCCAACGTGATTCACCTTATGGGGTATTTTAATCATGTACAATTCATGAAATACCTTTTCTTTGAATCATTACCAATCAAAGGCCTAAATGTCATCCTCTTATCTAGTAATTACACCCTTATTATACTACTAGGGCAGCATTCCATCCCTTCTAAATTCTCCTAGTCTTAAACTCCTCTGAGTTCACTCATGCTATACTAAGATTTTTATAACTTATGGAAACCATTAGCTCTCTTGTTGTGATGGATTTAATCCCGAGGACTTACCTATTCTCGTCACCTTCTCACTCACCTTTTCTTATCCTTACTCATGTCCACCTAAAATCTTGTCGCTTTACCATACTTTAGCTTGCGACCTACACATACCTATTTATACTACTAGAAATCTTCCTTTAGATTGCTAGCACCACAGATTTCCTATTGTGCCTTCTCAGTTGTCTTTAAATGTAAGCAATGACTTTTCCTGGTCATTCTGCCACTTGTTGTATGAATGATTGGCTAATATTGTTGCCCACAAATACTGGAATTTCCAGTAACTTATATGCTCTCAAATATCACCTTTGATTTGTTTACTTCCCGTTCATTAGCCATGATGGTGCTACTTTCTTATGGAGTGTATACAATATTGTAGTGGGACTATTGTTACATGACCATTTCTTCTTTATGTCATTATGCTTAAGTTGAAGCCTTCTTCCCTTTTTCCACAACTAGTCTTTCTGTGTATTACTTAAGGAGACTTTATGACCCTTGTTAAGTTGCGAGTTATATTGTATACTCGAAGGAATTTTGGATGTTCTTACTCGCCTACAAATATACTTAGTTACATACCTACGTGCCCTAATGCTCGTAGGGTTACTTCTAAACTCAAATTTTGATTGTCTCATTAGTGGAACTATATTTCTGTAACACTTATACGATACCTTTAATTATCCCAACTCCTATCTGAATATTTTTTTCTTTTCAACAATTGCGATATCATATCTTCGAGATTGAATTCCATATGTCGGGGTTCAATAAATTTATCTTGCACGATCTGTTGATTTATTTGTATCCTCTTGTTTAACCATAACTTGACTCTTCCTGAATCAATTGTTAACTACTCGTTGGTCCATTCTCATATCTATATTCCGTGTAATCTTTCTTGGGTTATATCCTTTGTGTTAACTTACCTCTCACACTGGCTCCTTATTATCAATAACACCTTGGGGGAACCCTTACTGCCTCTCCCCGGCGTCGTGCTTGCATAATGTTATGAAATCGTAGCATATCTGTAGGATTTGAATAAATGCAATCTCGTTCCGTTCGCCTTTTTACCGCATTGTTCCTTTACTATTCCATAGTTACCTCTTCATCATTTTTTTTCATTTCACATCTTCACTGACATCTTACTCGCCTTGCATTAACCCTTATATACTAGGGATGATTGAATTTCTTACGCACAAGGGTGACACTTAGTGTAACTGGCACACTTAGTCGCTTAAGCTTAACTCTGCTCATCGTGCTTGCTTTAAAAGTGTCTTCCTGGATGAACTTTAAAGGTCATTCTTCTGTTGTCTATTCTATTATTGCTGGAATGCGATCTCTAAAATTCTCACGATGTCGACTATTAACAAATCTTCCGATCCCTAATTCATGTTCAGTATATCTTGTTCACTATACCATGCTGATTTCTATTACTCTGGGGGTCTAACGTTTCCTTCTGGCAATCACGTTGGAGTCACCAACACATTTTTCGAAATGGAGATATGACTTTATGGCTTATACTCTTTTATTGCCTCAAGGCATGTCACCTTTGTCTTTTCCTTCACTTGACAATAGACTCTGTCACCGTGCCATATTTTGATGCTTCATTCACATCTTAATCATAATGCTTCATTCACATTCTTCTTATTCTCCAGCTAATATTTTTGTCTATTACTTTATTCTAAAAACTTTAGCAGAATATTCTTTCACTTTTAGCTCCCCTTGATTCATCTCACTGGCTCTTCGGAATGCCTAAAATTCCTTTTCTTTTACTCGGTGCTGGAGTCATACTAAGGTAAATATTTATCCGTACCCTTCTTCACCTTGCTTCTTTTACTTGCTGAAACTTGTGTCTACCTTTCAATTCTCTTAATCCTTTTTACTATACGAGAGGATAGGTATTCTTGCCTTAGAATCCTTATCAAGAAGCTTACACATCTTAGTACACCCATGATCTGCAGAATACCTCACATTTACTCAGCATACGCATGATGCAAAATCGAGTTCCTCTGGATCAACTCTTCCACAACCACATTCAATCTTTTACCAACTGTCTTTCTGGATGTAGGTATCGTTGTATTACAAATAAAATAGAATCTAGGAGTTCGAATTCTTACAACTGAGATCTAGCACACGATCTAGAGTAAGAAGAAAGAGTAACAACCCTTAATGCCTTGTAGCCTCTTGCTTATAAGTGTGGTGCACAACACACCCATAAACAAGACTCTACTAGACACGGCTTGTAGACTCCCTAGGACAGAACTGCTCTGATACCACTTTGTCACGTCCCAAACCTGGGAGGCGTGGCTGGCACCCAATGTCGGGTTGGCCCGAGCGAACCATTTTGTAACTCCTGATCATTATACCAAAACAAGAACATACATAGGTCGAGTTGGCTGAACTCATTTCTTTTGTAACTATCATGGGCTAACATAGTAAGTAACTGCTATGCCGTAGTAGGCTCGCTCATAGGCGCTCGGCCATACTAGGCTCTGTATCTCGTCCATTCTAGTCTCGCTCATAGGCGCTCTGCCATAATAGGCTCGGTATATAGCTTACCATCTGATCAGAAGTTTCCCAATAGGGGCTTGGCCACCGATTATAGCTCAATGGAAGTAAAAATACTGTAATACTGTATGTGTGTGTGTGTGTGTGTATATAGAACCTCTTCTCTCTTGATTGGAAGGAGACAATACTCAATTAAATATAAAGTCCCGATAAGGGAGAATACTGTAGCTTATGAGACTAGGATAATGTATATAAATTCGGGAGTATGAACTTCTCTTTATGCCTCGTTATCAAACACATGTAACTACGAGATCGTTCCAAAATGAAAGAAGGGCTTAGCCTTAACATACCCGTATGATCTCTTCCTTATTACTCAACCAAGCTCAACACAACTTATTGCATCTACAACAAGTGAAATGATATGGCGTTAACATATAATGTCGTACCATCGTATTTGGCTAGTCGTATGACTTAAGGAAAATCGGGTAGCAACTCTCCTATTTTTAATACATCCCAAAGACCACTAAGGGTCATCAACAACCCAACAATAACAACTATAACCAACAATAGCAACAACAATAATATAATCCAATATGAGTTTCTCCGATTATCTTAACAATCATATTGAGCGACAAGCTCGTTTTTACTCATGAAAAGATATAAATTGAATCCAACTCTTATTCCATAAATTAGTTCACATGCTTCAAAACATCATACTTATATGTACCATATTGTTTCTAGTTTAAAACATCCATAACATGCCTTCCAAAACAGCCTCATACGTTTATCACATTAATTTTGATCGTCAATCACTTGTTTTTCATATTTTCTTCTTCAATTAACTTAATTAACACCTACGAAAGCTTAACCACATCAGCCACAACATTATCAAATTATTTCTCATAGTTTACAGCCACCACAAACCATATATTTAGCCACAAAATAGTCCAACCAAAAAGACAACTGTATCCCATGTTCCTTCAAGTGCATCTAATGATTTTTCACTCAAACAACACAACCAACACAAGATTAACCTTAGGCACAATCAAGAAGATGTTATACATACCTTGGAATGCAGCTACAACTTGAAACCCCATCTCAACTTAGCTCACAATAGCCCTCAATCACACCACAACACCATAGAAACATTCTCTTGTAGTCTTTAACATCTTTGATGATGATTTGAGTTGTTGTTTCTTGAGTTTGGTTCTTGTGATCTTTAGATATGTTAGGGATGATTCTGGAGATATTGAGAGTGGTTATTTTGTGAGCAACATCTGTATTGTTGACGAGATATAAGGGGATAAGACCACCGCCTCAATTCTCCAAGCAGGTGGGTAAGCTGCCTGCTTGGCTGCTTAAGCGGTGCCACTTCGGACCCTTGTATCACTCTACTCCGATATCGTATTGGCAAACGGTTTGCATCGTTGGAAACTAGACACATAGAGATATAATTCCATATAAAGATCTCCATGGAAATATCAATATATTGGGAGAAAGCGGCGTCGCAACTTGGCCTATAAACCTGCCAGTTTCTCCGAAGTACGGCAATGTGACTTGGCGACCTTACTTTAAAAATCCGTATTTCTCTACACCGATGTTGTATGAATAAATGGTTTGGACCGCTGGAAACTATGTTCCGATAACTTCATTTTGGTTTATGATATGTCCCAAAAAGACCTCATATAACACATGAAATGTTATCCTCAAAACGCTTCATTACAAGGCAAATCCTTAGTCGGTTTTTCCGCAACTTAAATCCGATTTTTTCCAAACTTTATACTTTATATACAAATATCATATATAATCATATCGTGACTTTAAACTCATTTAAATATTTATTAGCAAGTTTCATATTTATCTTAACTTACTTAAGACTTCGGTAAACCTTTCTTATCCTTGTAGAAGCATTTCGTCCTTTTTGAGTTTACACTAGATAATCTTATAATGACGGTGACGTCTGAAGTATGAGGTGTAACAACATTAAATCACTTTATAGACATTCAAAGAGGATCTTATTTCCGAGCTTATATCGATTGACTTACGATGTACTTTCGCATACAAAAACATGGGGTGTAACATATACTGTAAAGAACATTGCGTGTTCGTTCATGGAGAGAAGCTCAAACATGGATACACCATTAAACCTAGCTGATTCGGTTGATGTTGTGTACTTCATTTATAAGTGAGTTATGTCTTGTGCTTTTGGTACTCTAAAAATACCTATACATGTGAAGTGGCATGTAGCATAATATTATTTTTATACTCATGTAGCAGTATGAAGTTCTCAACTTTTTTTTGCATAATGTATACGATACCTTTACTATTATTGCATCTTGCTAATTATACTAGCCGTCAAAAGAGAGATAAATTGTAAAGGCATATTACAAGTTAAGTCTGCAACTTCATCTTTTTTGTGTTAATATCAGTTCGTTTGTTGATACTGCAATACTACTGCATTATCATGTTAAAACTATTCTTCGTGTTTCAATTTTGTGATAAGAATGTATTAGGTGTACTCTCTAGCAATTAATTTTTGAAACTAATTGTTGGATATGAATGTGTGAAGTTGAGTATGAA
Organism: Nicotiana undulata; assembly: GCA_005239495.1. Classification (NCBI taxonomy): domain Eukaryota; kingdom Viridiplantae; phylum Streptophyta; class Magnoliopsida; order Solanales; family Solanaceae; genus Nicotiana; species Nicotiana undulata. Next base: position 29,193 of record ML294339.1, read on the forward strand.
ACTAACAACCTGAAGGTGTGGACAGTAATTTTTTTTCTACTTGTAATAGCTTCTATTTATATTACTTGGAGTTATTGAAGATGCTTGTTACAACAAATTAAGGTTTTTTTGCTGGCGCATATTAGTATGAAGAAGTGTTTCTGCCTGTTGTTGCTTTTTGTGTTTGAATGGGAATGAGATCTGAAGTTCTTGCCGTATGAAGTTTGGTGTTTCTCATTTGACTAGTTTTTCTAAAATATGAAGTTGCGCCCTTTTTCTTAACACTAGCCTACCATATTTAATATTGTCACATGCAACTTATACTCCTTAAGTCGGACTCAATTGGATATTATTTGGATGGTAGCCCCTAACAACTTGCATATCTTTTGACTTATTGTAAAATTGGTTGAATTGAACTATATGTTAATCTTGTGCATGTTGCTTTCCTTTCCATGTGAGATCTGATCTTTCTTAATTAATCGTTATGCAAACAAATCTGATATAACTTAGTTTTTTGATTGTTTTGTAGGTAAAGCAAATGAATAAGGAGTAGACAAGAGCAGTGAAGTACTTTAGATATTGCAACCGCAAGGTCTTCAGATGTTCTAGGAATTTGTTTACCCTAAAATCAGAGTAACAATTTAAATTTATGATGAGGTCTTAAAGATATGCAATTTAGTCCAATATTGATTGTTTAACAAGAAAACAAGTATGTGAGTTGAGTAAGCAAGTTAAATCAAACCAGTGTATGAGTAAGCCACAATCTCGAGCTAAGATGACCTCGAGATGGACCTCGATGAACAGTAGAATAAAACTAAAGGACAATCCTGAGAGGTGAGCGTAAAAGTAAAGGTGTATATTCTTTGCCAATGATTGATGATGTTTACAAATGAGCAGCCTCCCCTTTATATAATAGGGGTGGGTCTTAGATATGGTACATTTTTATTTTCAGAAAGGAATCTAATTGATACAGTTGTCTAACAGATTTTTACGAATTCGTACGAATCTGTTCCGTGATTTATGCCTTGATCGTTGTGCCATTGTGGGATTCCCGCCCATGCTGGTACTAGCCCAAAACAACATTATTTTGAGGTAGCTTGCACTTTGACCCCAATGTTGTGCGCTCTGATTCTTGAGATCTGCACTTCTTCATCGAACTCGGACTCGATCTGTCTCGATCCATCTGATCATGACCTCGGGGTGACCCCTCAAGCTTATGAAATCGGACAATCCGATTTCGACCGTATACAGATAGTCCCCGCATTTTTTGGAATAAAATGACAAGAAACGATTTGAATCTCGAATTTCCGAAGTCCCCAATGGTGACATCATCCTCATGACGTGAGTGTTGGAGCGACCGAAACGTCTCGTCAGTTCGCTTCCCCAAAACATTAAATGCATGCCAGTGTCGGTCGGCCACTAGCGCCATTGAACGGTCACCTATTCTCTATATATACTCGGTTATATGCCTCATTAAAGACTTTCGCCTCCACTTGCAACTCATCTTTCTCTCTACCTTTTCTTCTTCCGCCACCAGTTCCTTCGCCTTATCAACGCTAAAAGCTTCCAAGACTTATTTCCTTCTACCTTCTTCAACAAGAGTTGATGTCCAAAACTTCCAAATTTTTTCCTCAAAAAGAGGGAACTTCCGCTTCTTCCTCCCGTCCGGACGGTGGCAAACCGCCGGCCCTCCACGAGATCGTCCCGAGTGGCGGTTCCCTACAAAAAGACTTCATGGTCGAGAATCCTCCTGATGTCCCTGGCCAACGCGAGCACGCTTCGAGGTACATATGTTCAATAGCGAGGAAACACCTCGACGCCGTGAGAAAAGAATGCGGCTGGGAAGAGAAGGTCGTGATACAGATCCCTACTCGTGAAGAGGATATTCATACTCACGCAAAGAGGTTCTTAAGTGTGTATACTTATCCCTTTACGTTGGGTCCTCTCGACCCAATCGTGCTCGAATTTTGCAGAAGGTACCAAGTTACCCTGGGCCAAATCCACCCGTCCTTTTGGCAGATAGTAATAATGCTCAGATTCTTTGTCAACAAGGCCGAGGGGCTCGAATTTCCCTTTAGCCATCTCATCCGCTTATACCGGCCTCAGCTCTTTCGAGGGTTGATTAAACTTCAACGCTGATTGACTAAATCCTTCTTTTCCAGTAATGATGAAGATATTATCGAGGTTGGATGAGTCGGTTCATCCGGGTAAGGACCATCGACGTCATCCCCGAGGAGCACATGTCGTTCCCCGAGAAGTGGAACTTCGAACGTGAGTGGAGTCCTTTCCCTTAGTAAATTTCCATAATTTTTCTAAGCTTTGCGTAATATTCTTTCCCTTTTTCGCAACGGTCCAATGGATGCCTAATGCGATCCTCGATCTCGAGGACTGGGTTTGTAAGCTAGCTTCCACCTCGTCATATGAAAAACGCAAGTGGCGCAACTTGTCGAAGGGCATGTGGGAAGCAAAACACCACGGTACGTGTTTCGATACTTTCTTATTTACTAGGAATACTCCCTTTATAAGACTTAAATTAATTGTTGTAGGCATTGGAGAGTTCTCTGAGATGAGGCTGTCCCCTCCCGGGGTGAATATCAAGTCTCCGCTCTCAAAGCCATAAAAGGACAATAAAAGGAAGAGGTCCTCGAAGCTCGAAGATCCTCAAAATAAAGTGAAGCCCGCTCGGAGGCATAAGAAGAATGTCGTCATCAATGTGGACATAAACTCATTCCACCAGCTCATGGATGATGAAGAAGACGGGTTGAGGGTTCGACTTTGGTGACCCAAACCAAAAAATCCACAAAGATCACTGATCACGCCTCACCCACACTACTATATAAGTAGGAAGGCAAGGATCGTGTAGCTTTTACCCGAATGGCCGGGATCAAATCCACAGAGAGTCTATAATGGGAGTGAGTGTCTAAGTAATCTAGAAGGGTCGAGTGTTTCTAATTTCACTTCTAAACATTTGCTTGGTTTGAACTATGCTAAGTATATTCTATTGATTGTATGATAATTAATGGCTATATTGTTTTTGGTGTTGTTTTCTGATGATGATAAAGGCACTAGGGTCGTGACCTTTGCCTAGGTGGATACATAACAGATTTCACTTCTAAGGTCGGGACATTGATTAGGGATACATCTATAACCAATGCACGAACATACCCACTCTATACCTCTCAGTAGTTTGAGTGGCTTTGCCCTAATTACCTCTTTCGAGGCCAATTGGGTATCAATTAATCAAGCAATTGAGGCTTAGGTAGGGTATTACTCTCTCGAGGTTTAACCCGTTAATTTGGGCTCAAGTAGGGTTTTACCATTTCTGGGTTTAACCCAATTGATTGGGACTACCAATCTCTTGATAATGCCCTAATTCCCTATTAGGCTAATTTTCTAGACTCAAGTCCTCTTTCTCAAGAAGGACCCAAGTCATGGAAAGGCTAATTAGTGTTTGCAACCACTAATTATGGCAATAAGAACCCTAAATTAGCCTAAATAGCCAACACCCATTAATTTCCCAACCTTAATTTCAAAAACCCATTATATACCCACACTAGGGTTGAGCCACAACCCTAGCTAATGGGTCTAGCTACTCATAATCAAAGATATAAGCAATGATAGAGAAGAAAGAGAACCTATTAATTGATTCTTAACAAAGATATTGAAGATTCAATGTTAAAAATAGAATAATAAAGCTAAAAAGATGAAAACCCAAAAGTATTCACGTGCTCTCTACTTCAGAAATTACAAAATATGTAAAGAAATTACAAAATAAACTATTTATAGTCTGCCAGAATTTTGGACAAAAATGCCCCTGTGGGGCCACCGCGGACCGCGAAAACACGACCGCGGTCCGCGAAAGACAACTCGGTGCTTAACCACTGGGCTTCTGAAAATGCTCGACCGCGGACCGCGGTCGCGGTGAGCTGTGCCTTGAAAAACCCTCTCTGAAGCTTGGAACCGCGGACCGCGAAATAAGGACCGCGACCGCGGTGAGCTGACCCTTAAAATCCACCTCTCTGAATCATGCCACTTCGAACCGCGGCCGCGGTGGTTCTTTACTTGATTAGTTTTGTTGTCCTTGGTACTTGTGTCGGATTCACTCCTGTTTTGAGCCTATTCTTGACTAAATGTCATCATTTCTGGTTCAATCCTGCATCAAGCACAACATATAAGTTTTCGGGGCTACTTTGTATAGAATTATAACCAAAACTTAGGTCTAGAAGAACGGAAAACAAGGCAGAAAATCCAAGTTATCAACTCCCCCAAACTTAAGCTCTTGCTTGTCCCCAAGCAAACAAAATAAGCCCCACCCCTATGATAGCTTCCAATAAAATCTGGTTGTCTTAATGGTGACCTCAACTAGCATCAATTGGGACTAACCATAGCCCTTAATGCACATGCATCATTGACAATGTTTGAACCTTTTAAAACCATAGTTTCAAGTGTGGTACAAGAGCTTCAAGGGTTGTTCCAACTCATCAGTGAGACTCTAACTACCACCTCGGTCAGTATGGATCCCAGACTCTTATTTCGCGACTTTCCCTAAGCACCTCACCTTTAGAATAATAACGCTCAGAACGAGGAATATGGGAAATCGCTTATCTCTCATCAAAGAAAAAGTCCCAAGTACGGCTCAAAGTACCATAGGCTTGCCCTTTGTGTAAATCACCACTAATATAGGCGTCACTCGACTTGAGATCATACAAGGCTTTTGTGGAAACATGATGAAGGTTGTTGGTCAAGGGTAGGAACTATTTGGTCAGAGTGAGTTCTATCTTCCCTTAAACACTTCATTTTTAACTGTTCTCACATTTTCTTGACCCTTTGAGTCATTTTATCTTTTTGCAGGGTTGGAGAGACACATTGTCACGCCTTTTTGTTCATTCTAGACACTTTTCTTCCCTTTATGCATTCCAAACCTTTGGTAATAATTTTTCATCAATTCCCTTTATTTCTTCTTTTTGTTCATTCTTTTCTTTTCTTTCTTTTTCGTTGCTTTTTTTCTTTTCTTTCTTTTGTGCCTTCTTTTTCACTTCATCACATCCCTCGTCTCTCCCCTAAACTTATGCTTTTTGCCTAGCGCCAAGGAAATATCGGGTGCCAAAAGAGGGTAAAAGAATGGTTGAAGGCTTGTAGCTTGGTTTTTGAAAGAAAGGGTTTAAAGCTCAAAAGGGTTGACTAGGGAATTTGTCTCTGGAAGGTCATGGAAGTGTTTAAATGCGTTGTTCAAGCCAAGGAAGGCCTATAGTCACTTCTCAAGTCAAATTACACCTAGAATTTCGCCTAGACAACACTCAGGGCAAGTTCTAGACTAGTGGCACGAGACTTGGACTTGCAATTTCGAATTTCTCACCACTAGGGGATTGATACATAAACCGAGTCGAGGGCCCACAACGACCTTAGTCGTGTTTTGAGTAACAAAATGGTCCCGAAGAACCACCCGATGATTATCGACCAACACAAGAGTCTCAAGATCGTCACTATCACCATCCTAAACAAAACGGTTTGTCTTTGACCATGGGATCAAAGGCAACTGTGTTAGGCCCAAGTGAAGCTTTTCTTGAGGCAACGTTATTCATTCACTAGAAAAAGGAAAAAGAAGAAAAACAAGACCAAAAAAAAAGAAAAACAGACTCAAACCCTTAAGAAGGTTGTCACACCATCCATCCTTGGGAAGAGCCACCCGGTTCACACAAATTCCACCTTTGGAAAGAACCGTGGCGTTAAGAAAACCAAAGGTTTATTGCTCACGCGAAATTCAAAACAAGAATCTAAGAAAGAAAAATAAGAAGCTATAAAATAGAAAAAAGTGCGTAAAGTGACATGCGTGGGATAGAATGAATATGTACATGAGGGGAATTAGACGAATATACATAGGGGATGAATATTTACAATGAAGAGTTAACTTATACATACCAAAAAGTAATAATTTATAAAAGTACTAGGATAGTAAACTTATTTACAAGCCAAAATGGAAAATAAAACATAAGGAAAAGAAAGAAAAATTGTCTACATTATACAACCCGATTATCATCAAATGAAATGCCTATAGGGCCACTCCCCCAACTAAGAGATAACATTGTCCTCAATTCTATATATAAAAAAGAGTGCACAAAAATATGGGAGAGAGATAGAGAGTAAATAAAACTCCCTATTGTCCCTCGGCCTGCTGTGGTCCATGCTGTTGTGTCTGAGATGGGATAGGGTTTGCCTGTGCCTGGGACTGTGATGGGGCTGGGTCTGCTGGTGCCTGTGGTGGAGCTCCGGTGGTCTGGGCCTCCTGGCCCTGGGCCTGCGTCTTCTCGGTAGCCTGACTCTGTGTGGGAGGGTCTGCCAGCACAAGTCTAATGCCCTCTGTACGGGGCAGAACCTTCCTCTTCTTCGTTGGCCTCCCCCGCTCTTCCTCATATACCGGTTCCTGCCCTGGCTGCTGCTCTGTGGGGTCTGCTAGTAACATCTCCATAGGTATCCGATCCCCCTTGAACTTGTCCACCTCTTTCCTCAATTCAGCCACCGACTCCTTTGAAGCACGAGTCTTCCGCAACTTCTTTGTATCCTTTGCCAGCTTTGTCAATATGGTCTCATGTTTTCCCACCGCCTCCATGATCTTCATCTGGTTCTCCAAAATTTCCTTTAGTGCGTCCTCAACGGACTGTGGTACCTATGTTGGGGGAGGAGTAGATGGGGCTGCCACAGACGTAGAGATTGTAGACAGCTTTGTAGTCGTTGACTGCATCCAGTTGTTGATGCTTGTCAATGTCTAATTGAGCCTCTAAGCAGTTATAGGATAGGCTCTGGTGGAGGGAATGTATGGACCGGTGGAGGTAGAAGGACCTGGAGCCTCCTCTGGAATAGCCGGCTGGGGGAAAGATGATTCCACCACCACCACTGGCTCTTCAGACTGGCCAGTGGAGGCAACGGACTTACCCTTGGACTTCTTCTTGGGGTTGTCATCATCCAGCAAATCATACCAAGAAAAGGTTGCTTTGGGCTTGACTTTTGTGTCAAAGCGCTTCTTGGTTACCCCTTGGTCTTCACAGTACATAGTCAGATAATGAGGAAAAGGGTAAGATGTATCACCTTGTCTGACGACCCGGCTGATGACCTCAGACATAACATTCCCTGAACTATCGCTTCACCTCGGGGTTGTGGGACGCCAACTCCTTGAGTGAGAATGTCCACTCCGGTATGAGTGAACGTATGGTCCACAACTCTCTGAACCTATGAAAAGCAGGCTCACTGACAAATCGGTCTTGACAAACATCCGGGTTCCGAGTACGCTCGACTCCCTCAACCGCTGGACCCCCATCATCCTCACTTGAGTGCTCCCCAGATAGGGAGGTTGTAGGAGAAGTAGAGTATGAATGGCCACTAGAGGCTCACTCAACTGCTTGAGCTGGGGCTGGGGGAGAGGAGGCAGGGTCCAAAGGAGATGACTGCGATGAGGCCTCCTCCGATGGTGCATACTCACTCCCCGATGCTGAAGCGGGGAGTCTCTAGAATGAGTAGCTCGTCGGGATGATTGAGGAGGAATGGTGACTTTGGAGGGTTTCCTAGGTTCCCCCGGGCCTCTCCCCATTTGAGAATCTCCTCGACCAGTTTGTTTTCGCCCACCGCCTCGTGATTGAACCATTGTCTGCAAAGTAAACACAAGTGAACATGGTTAGTACCCAAAGCACTGTTGCACAGACACTTACAGTTGAAATTAAAGACCAAATGCTCAGTTGAAAGGCCACCACGGACCACAAAAAACCAACCGCGGACTGCGGTGGGTGACCCTTGAAGAACTTAAGTCTCTGAACTTTCACACCGCGGACCGCGAAAACCTGACCGCGGTCGCGGTGCTTCAGGATCAGAGAGCTGCATTGTTGAATAACAGGGAATGCGGACCGCGAAACATCGACCGCGGTCCGCGAAGATCATGTAAGGGTTGCATAACACAGGCACCGCGGTCCGCGAAATTGGGACCGCGGACCGCGAAAACAGCAGCTGCCTAGGGTTTTCAAACTTTTATCATTTCCATGCTCAAATGTTCATTTAGTTAATCCCTACATGTTTAATCAGTTTAATTGTATTCCAAGTGTCTAAAATGAACATTTTGGACTAACCCTAACATTTGTAAAGCCTAAAGATGAAAAATTATGAAAAAGAAGAGAAAACTCTATCAACTAATGAAGAAAATAAATAAATTAAGTAGTTAATTAATCACAATACACTTACTAGATTCTTGGATGATGATTTGAATGAGTGCAATGCAGTTCAGAGGATGTAAGATAAAGACACAGTCCAAGGATGCTCTGAGAAGTTGAAGTGCGTAAAGTAAGAAATGAAACCCTAAATGCCTATTTACAGAGAAGAGTTGGGGTCCACCCCTCTTACCTATCGCGGACCGCGAAAAATTGACCGCGGTCCGCGGTCAGTCACTTATGCTGGGCTCAGGCAAGAAGTCACCGTGGTCCGCGAGATATCGACCGCGGTCGCAGTGGGCTTCGCGGACCACGAAAAGATGACCACGGCCGCGAAGCAAGGTTCAGAGACCTGTTTTTCTATACTTAGCCAAATTTCCTGAGTCAAAATCATCCTACAACATCCAAAAACCAGTTAGTGCAATAATGAATCCTATTCTACCAATAAAAACAAAAGAAAACAAAAATAAAGACACATGGGTTGCCTCGCATGAAGCACCTGATTTAACGTCGCGGCATGATGCATGTTACCAAGATCATTTCAAATGAAGAAGTGCCACCACGTGGCTGTCATCGACCTTGCCAAGATAGTGCTTGACCCGATGACCATTTACTCTGAAGACTTCACCACTTTTGTTCTTGAGGTCAAGAGCCCCAAATGGAGTAACAAATACCACTTCATTAGGTCCGCTCCATTTGGATTTGAGTTTTCCCGGGAATAACCTCAACCGAGAATTGAACAATAATACCAAATCTCCAACCTTGAACTCTTTTCCTCGAGCATATTTGTCATGTAGGTACTTCATTTTGTCCTTATACAAGGACGAATTGGAGTACGCATGGAATCTAAACTCATCCAACTCATTCAATTGCTCCACCCGAAGATTTGCAGCTACATCCCATTCCAAATTCAACTTTTTCAAGGCCCACATAGCCTTGTGCTCCAATTCTACCGGAAGGTGGCAAGCTTTCCGAATACCAAACGATACGGGTACATCCCAATTGGGGTCTTGTAAGAAGTTCGGTAAGCCCAAAGAGCATCATCTAATTTCTTGGCCCAGTCGGTCCTATTGGCATTGACCGTTTTGGATAAAATGCTCTTTATCCCTGTTAGATACTTCAACTTGGCCACTGTCCTGAGGGTGGTACGGGGTAGTGACTTTATGATTGACCCCATACTTGGAAAGCAAGGAGTCGAAGGCTTTGTTGCAAAAATGTGACCCCTCGTCACTGATGATGGCTCGTGGAGTGCCAAACCTAGTAAAGATATTATTCTTGAGAAAGGCTATCACACTCCGTGCTTCATTATTTGGTAAGACCACAGCCTCTACCCACTTAGACACATAATCAACCGCTACCAAGATGTACGTGTTCCCACACGAACTCACGAATGTCCCCATGAAGTCGATGCCCCAAACGTCAAAGATATCCACTTCAAGAATTGAATTTAGAGGCATCTGTTCCTTCTTGGAAATTCCCCCATCTCTTTGGCATTCATCACACCTTTTTACTAGATCACTAGCATCCTTATACAAAGTGGGCCAAAGAACCCACAACTAAGCACTTTAGAGGCAGTTCTTGCCCCTCCATGATGACCACCATACAGTGAGGAGTGGCAAGACTCAAGGATAGCTAGTTGCTCTTCTTCCGGTACACATCTTGGGATCACCCCATCGGTGCAAATTTTGAATAGATAAGGCTCGTCCTAATAGAAATCCAAGCTGTCCCTTCTAAGCTTCTTCATTTGGTTAGAAGAGAGCTCACAAAGGACAACTCTGGTGACGAGGTAACTAGCAATATCCGCAAACCATGGCATCTCTTACATTGACATTGAAAGGAGTTGTTCATCCGGGAAACTGTCATTGATCTCAAGTCCGTCACAAGGACGTCCTTGTTCCTCCAACCGGGACAAATGATCGGCTACTTGATTCTCACTCCCTTTTCGGTCCACGATCTCTAAATCAAACTCTTGTAGTAGCAACACCCAATGCATAAGCCTTGCCTTGGAATCCTTCTTGGTCATGAGGTACCGGAGTGCCGCATGGTCAGTGTGAACTATGACCTTGGCACCCATCAAGTAAGGGCGAAATTTCTCCATGGCAAAGACTATAGCTAGAAGCTCCTTCTCTGTGACTGTGTAGTTCATTTGAGCTGAATTCATTGTCTTGCTGGCATAGTAGATTGGATGAAAAACTTTGTTCACCCTTTGTCCAAGCACAACAACATCGCTTGAATCACACATAAGTTCAAAGGGTGCACTCCAATCTGGCACCGTGATGATGGGAGTAGTAGTGAGCTTGTGTTTTAAGAGTTAAAAATCATGCATACAATGCTCATCAAAAATGAATTTAACATCCTTCTCAAGCAACTTGCATAATGGATTCACCACCTTAGAGAAGTCTTTGATAAAGTGCCGGTAAAAACTAGCATGGCCAAGGAAACTCCGGACTCCTCTCACTGAAGTAGGTGGTGGAAACTTTGAAATAACCTCGATCTTTGCTTTGTCAACCTCAATGCCATTTCTTGAAATCTTATGGCCCAATACGATTCCCTCTTCCACCATAAAGTGACATTTTTCCCAGTTCAAGACCAAATTCGTTTCTTCACACCGAGCAAGGACCCTATCAAGATTACCCAAGCATTCGTCGAAAGAATCCCCGAAGACACTAAAGTCGTCCATAAACACTTCAAGAAATTCCTCCACCATGTTAGTGAAGATTGCCATCATACATCTTTGGAAATTGGTCGGGGCGTTGCAAAGCCCGAATGGCATACGAGCAAAGGCAAAAGTGCCATATGTTCAAGTAAAAGTAGTCTTCTCTTGATCCTCCGGGGCGATCAAAATTTGATTATATCCAGAATACCCATCGAGATAACAATAGAAGGCCCGGCCCGCGAGCCTATCCAACATTTTATCCAGGAATGGTAGAGGAAAATGGTCTTTGCGGGTCACCTTGTTGAGCTTGCGGTAGTCCATGCACACCCGCCATACGGTAACCGTTCTTGTGGGAATGAGCTCATCTTTGTCATTTTTGACCGTCATACCACCCTTTTTCGGAATGCATTGGACCGGAGATATCCAAGCGCTATCCGAAATTGGATAGACAACTCCCGCATCGAGCCATTTTATAATCTTCTTCTTCACTACCTCTTGCATAGCTTCATTGAGTCTTTTTTGATGTTCCACGGAGGGTTTGGCCCCATCCTCCAATATGATTTTGTGCATGCAAAAGGCGGGGCTAATACCCCGAATATCCGCCAAAGTCCACCCGATTGCTTTCTTCCTCCTCCTTAGCACTTTCAAAGTTGAGTCTACCTGCACTTGGGTTAAGCAAGAGGAAAGAATAACGGGTAAAGTACATGAGGGACCAAGATATCCATACCTGAGATGGGAAGGAAGTGGCTTCAACTCCAGAGTCGGAGGTTCTTCAATGGAGGGCTTTGTTGGTTGAGTCTTCCGATTCTCCAAGTCCAATGACAATTTTCTTGGAGCATAAGAATAAGACCCCATGCCTTGAAGGGAATGGGTGCTTTCAATAACACCATACACCACGGAGTCTTCATGATTCAATAGGGCCAACTCCACAAGGTCATCAATATGGATCATAGCACTGGCATCATCAATAATAAACTCAGACACGAGGTCCATAAAAGAGCAAACTTCAGTACTGTTGGGCTGCTTCATAGATTTGCATATATGAAAGACCACTTTCTCATTACCCACTCTGAATGTGAGTTCCCCAGCTTCAACATCAACCAAGGCCTTCCCGGTGGCAAGGAAAGGCCTCCCCAAGATAATGGGGACCTCAAAATCAACCTCACAGTCAAGGATGACAAAATCTGCTGGCAATATAAACTTGTCCACTCTCACTAGCACATCATCAATAATACCTAGAGGCCTCTTCATCGACCTATCTGCCATTTGCAAATGCATAGAGGTCGCCCTAGGTTGTCCGATGCCCAAAGTATTAAACACAGAATACGACATCAAATTAATACTTGCCCCGAGATCACATAGGGCTTTTGCAAAGTCTGCACTCCCAATCGTGCAAGGAATAGTAAAGGCACCCGGATCCTCAAGTTTTGGTGCCATGGAGTGAACAATAGCACTCACTTGGTGAGTCATCTTGATGGTCTCACACTCCATGGACCGCTTTTTAGTCACTAAGTCCTTCATGAACTTAGCGTATCCAGGCATTTGTTCCAAAGCTTCTACCAATGGTACATTGATGGTGAGACTCTTCATCATATCAATGAACTTTTTGAACTGAGTCTCTTGCTTTTGTTTGGCCAATCTTTGAGGGTAGGGAGGAGGTGGCCTAGGCAATGGTGCCTTGGCTTGTGGGGCCACCGGCTCCGGCATGTCAATAATGTGTTCCCTAGACGGGTTCACATTCCTTTCCAAGTCCTCCCCATTGTCATGAATGTCAATTCTTACTTCATCTTCTCTTGGCTCATCCATCACTTGTTCCACATCAACTGATGACTCTTCTTGAGGAATGTCTTCATCATCAACAATAATCTTCTTTTGCCCCGAAGTATTTGCTTCACCACCTTTTCCACTCCTTTTAGTCACCGACATGGCGTGATCGGTATTGTTATTATTCCCACCCTTGGGGTTCACCACCGTATCACTCGGTAGTGCACCCTTCGGGTGTGTCTTTAAGGCATGTGAAATTTGACTCATTTGTACTTCGAGATTCCGAATAGAGGTGTTGTGGGAGGCCAACTGGGCGTCTGAGTCTGCATTCTTCTCCATCATCTGTTTGAACATATTTCCTATTCGACCCATATCCGAGCTTGAAGAACTTTGAACTTGAGATTGATATGGATGAGGGTTGCTTGGTTGTTGGTACATCGGGGGCCTTTGAAAGCCCGACCCCCGACTACCTTCACCTCCCCAATTATTGTTGTTGTTTCTTCCACTCCAATTCTCCTCGTTGTTGTTCCCCCACTGTCGGTCATTATTGTTGTTCCATTGACGATCATTAGTATTGCTCCAATTCCTAGCATTGTTGTTGTTCCCGTTTCGTGGCCTTTGATTCCCCCAGCTTTGATTATTACCCTGATTTCTCCAACCTTGGTTGTTGCTTTGACTATTACCTTTCCCTTGGTAGTTGTTTGCATACATAACATCTTCATATTGTTCATCATAATCCTCATCTTGGTCATGACCACTCGGCCCTTGATCTCCACGATTTTGCCTAGCACTCCCACGGGGTCTCCTTGCATACTCACTCCTTCCATAGCATTCACTTGTTTCGGCCCTTGAAATTGTTGGAGTTAGGCTTTAGAAAGTTGGTTCATGGTTGTTGTGAGCTCGGCAATTACTTTCCCTTGCTCTTGGAGTTCCTTGTGGAGACTATTCACACTGGTCTCCCCTAGAGGCACATTCGCTCTACTTTACCAAGCCAAAGATGTGTCGGCCATTTCATCAAGAACTTCACATGCCTACGGGTAGGTCAACTTCATGAAATTACCTCCGGCCAATTGGTTGACCACACATTGGTTTACGATGTTGATTCCCCGATAGAAGGTTTGTTGTATCATAGCCTCGGTCATATCATTATTCGGAAATTCCTTCACTATAGTTCTATATCGTTCCCATATCTTGTGCAATGGCTCGTTTGGATCTTGTTTGAATGCCAAAATCTCATCACGGAGTGCCGCCATATGACTTGGGGAGAAGAACTTTGCAATACATTTATGCACGAGCTCGTCCCAAGTTGAGCTTGAGTGATTGGGAAGACGCTCCAACCAATCTAGTGCCTTCCCCGAAGAGAGAAGGGGAACAATCGGAGTCTAAGTGCATCCTCCGAGACATTGGTTTGTTTACTCCCCCAACAAGTATCCACGAAGCCCTTGAGATGCTTGTAGGCATTTTGATGCGCGGCCCCGGTGAAATACCCTCGTTGTTCAAGGAGAGTAAGCATAACATTCGTGATTTGAAAGTTCTCCGCCCGAATCCTCGGCGGGACAATGGCACTTGCGTACCCCTCGTTTGGTAGGACCCGAGGGGAAACTCTAGGAGGTGGAGGTGGGGGAGGGTATGGAATATCATCTTGGTTGTTGGCCTGTCAGCCCTTCTTTGTGGAGAAAGTTGATTGATTTCCTCTTCCTGATTATCATATACGTCCTCCCCCGGAATCACATTTCCCAGTGGATCAGTCATTGTACCTAAGTAAATAAAACAAGGAAGTTAAAAATATAGAAGGAAGGAAAAACACGCTACGCTTCTAGTCACAAAGATAGTCACACTGTTAGAGTCCCCGACAACGGTGCCAAAAAGTGATCACGTCTCACCCACACTACTATATAAGTAGGAAGGCAAGGATCGTGTAGCTTTTACCCGAATGGTCGGGATCGAATCCACAGGGAGTCTATAATGGGAGTGAGTGTCTAAGTAATCTAGAAAGGTCGAGTGTTTCTAATTACACTTCTAAACATTTGCTTGGTTTGAACTATGCTAAGTATATTCTATTGATTGTATGCTAATTAATGGCTATATTGTTTTTGGTGTTGTTTTCTGATGATGATAAAGGCACTAGGGTCGTGACCTTTGCCTAGGTGGATACATAACGGATTTCAATTCTAACGTCGGGACATTGATTAAGGATACAACTATAACCAATGCACGAACATACCCACTCTATACCTCTCGGTAGTTTGATTGGATTTTCCCTAATTACCTCTCTTGAGGCCAATTGGGTGTCAATTAATAAAGCAACTGAGGCTTAGGTAGGGTATTACTTTCTTGAGGTTTAACCCGTTAATTAGGGTTCAAGTAGGGTTTTACCATTTCTGGGTTTAACCCAATTGATTGGGACTACCAATCTCTTGATAATGCGCTAATTCCCTATTAGGCTAATTTTCTAGACTCAAGTCCTATTTCTCAAAAAGGACTCAAGTCATGGAAAGGCTAACTAGTGTTTGCAACCACTAATTATGGCAATAAGAACCCTAAATTAGCCTAAATAGCCAACACCCATTAATTTCCCAACCTTAATTTCAAAAACCCATTATATACCCACACTAGGGTTGAGCCACAACTCTAGCTAATGGGTCTAGCTACTCATAATCAAAGATAGAAGCAAAGGTAGAGAAGAAATAGAACCCATTAATTGATTCTTAACAAAGATATTGAAGATCCAATGTTAAAAATACAATAATAAAGCTAAAAAGATGAAAACCCAAAAGTATTCACGTGCTCTCTACTTCAGAAATTACAAGATATGTAAAGAAATTACAAAATAAGCTATTTATAGTCTGCCAGAATGTCAGACAAAAATTCCCCTGCGTGTCCATCGCAGACCGCGAAAACACGACCGCGGTCCGCAAAAGACAACTGGGTGCTTAACCACTTGGCTTCTGAAAATGATCGACCGCGGACCACGAAACATGGATCGCGGCCGCGGTGAGCTGTGCCTTGAAAAACCCTCTCTGAAGCTTGGAACCGCAGACTGCGAAATAAGGACCGCAACCGCAGTGAGCTGACCCTTAAAATCCACCTCTCTGAATCATGCCACTGCGGACCGCGGCCGCGGTGGTTCTTTACTTGATCAGTTTTGTTGTCCTTGGTACTCGTGCCGGATTCAGTCCTATTTTGAGCCTATTCTTGACTGAATGTCATCATTTCTGGTTCAATCCTGCATCAAGCACAACATATAAGTTTTCGGGGCTACTTTGTATATAATTATAACCAAAACTTAGGTCTAGAAGAAAGGAAAACAAGGCAAAAAATCCAAGTTATCAATCACCAAACCCATCGAAGACGAAGCCCTTAGTCGTTATGAAGGGACTTCGAAGGAAAATAAGGTTGAGGAGACCGCGTCGCCTGACGTCGTGGTTGTTTCTCAACCTTCTGATAGCACTCCGAAAGGGGAAAGTTCTGAAGCTCTTGTGTTCGAATAAAGCGCCTCGAGGGATATCCCCGAGGCCATAACAGCAGGTCACTCCCCATCGCTCTGGCCTATTCCGAGGACGCTATTAGAGATGCTCGGGCCTTGAAGATGCTAGAGATAGGTGGATCCCCCAGTGAGGATGATCATTTCTAGGGTTGCTTTACTGGGGTCGATGATGCCGATCCTGCCGATGCATCCTCGACCTTGGAAGAGGCTCATCGTCTCTTTTCCACTATAAGTTTTAGTCTTTTAATGCTGCAATTTCCTTAACGTTGCAATTTCCTTTCTCACTTGACTGATCATTCTTTTTTCCTTGTAGGCTTTTATCAAATTAAAGGTCGAGCTGAGCCAATGCGAGGCCGAGCTAAACAAGACATTGGGCGAAGAGAAAGCCTTGAGGCTCCTTTGCAATCAAAAGGAGGAGGAACTGATAAACCTTCGGCCGGAGTTGGCCAAGGCTCGTGAATACGAGGATGAACTGGAGAAGCATGTAACTATTTGTCCTCGGCTACCTGTTCCTCGGATTCAACCGAGGACGTGGACTGTGATTGCTATTTAGCCACCTATTTGTCCTTGATGTTCGATCTCTCCGAGGTAGAGGGTGCCAATGCTGGTGTCAAATCATGAACTACAAACATCTCTTTTGTTGCGTGTTGCTCTCCATACACTGTCTTCACGCCATCTTTGTTGGAAACTTCATCATTTGGTGAACGGTCGATGGCACTGCCCTCATGCTATGGATCCACGGCCTTGCAAGCAATGCATTGTATATCATGTCGCCTTCGATGACATAAAATTTTGTGTCCTGTATAGTTCCGGCCGCGTTCACTGGTAGGATTATTTCCCCCATGGTTTTTTCTCTTGCCATGTTGAAACCATTCAAGACTGGAGATGCAGATATGATTTAATCTAGCAGCCCGAGCTGCTCTATGACCCTCGACCTGATTATGTTCACCGAGCTACCTGGATCCACAAGAACATGTTTAACTTGAACTTTATTTAACAGAATAGAAATTATCAATGCGTCATTGTGCGACTGAGAGAGGCCCTCGGTATATTCTTCATTGAATGTAAGGGTGCCTTCGGGCACGTATTCTCGAGTCTGTTTCTCCCTTGTAATTGACACTTTGGTGCGTTTGAAAATAGGTCGCTATGGGACATCGACTCCGCCAATGATCGTATGGATAATATGTTGAGGCTCCTCTTGTTCATTCTTCCTATTGGGGTCTCTTTCCCTGAAGTGGTTTTTGGCTCTGTCGCTGAGAAATTCTCGAAGGTGCCCCTCATTGAATAGTTGAGCTACCTCTTCTCTTAACTGTCCTGTGCACATGTGTACCGTGATATTTACACATTAAGTTAGGATTCCTTTGAGAAGGGTCATTTTGTATGGGTCTAGGCCACCTGGTATCCTTAATCTTTCCAATGGCTGAAACGGTACCCCAGGCATCGACGCTGAAATTGTACTCTGATAATCAAGGTGCCTCTGCCGGTCTTGCATGCCTATCAAACCCCGTTTTACTCATGAATCCCCGAGGATTCTGTGCTCGATCCACTCTTCGATCATTCCGAGGTACATCGCGCCTCGAACTGTTTCTTCGCTCTTCGGCGTATGGCTGATACCGTTCCTTGTTCGAACTTGGTTCCCTGTCTGTGTCCCTCAAATATTTTACTGACAATATGCTCGGATCAACCGAACCTGAAGGGGCTCCCAACTGGTCATCCTCGACCCTAATCTTCGACTGATATCGGTTGTGTACATCCGCCCAAGTCACGGCGGGGTACTCAATCAAGTTTTGCTTTAACTGTCGTGACGCTATCGAGCTCCGCTCGTTTAACCCCTGGGTGAAAGCTTGAACGACCCAATCATCGGAGGCTGGTGGTAACTCCATTCGTTCCATCTGAAACCGGGACACGAACTCCCTCAACATCTCGTTGTCCCTTTGTTTAATTTTGAAGACGTCTGATTTCCTTGTTGCAAATTTTATAGCCCCAGCATGTGCCTTCACAAATGAATCTGCCAACATGGCGGATGAATCGATAGAGTTAGGAGTAGGTTGTGGTACCAAATCATCGCCCCTTTGGACAAAGTTTCCCAAAACAATTCAGCAGAACAGACTCAATCTCATTGTCCTCCAAGTCATTTCCCTTTATACTGCATGTGTATGTAATGATGTGCTCATTGGGATCGGTGTTCCCATTGTATTTAGGTATGTCCGGCATGCAAAACTTCTTTGGAATGAGCTTCGGGGCCGCGCTCGGGGGAAAAGGTTTTTGCACAAACCTTTTGGAATCCAAACCTTTCAAAATCGGAGGCGCCCCTGGTATTTGGTCAACCCGTGAGTTGTATGTTCCACCTTTTTATCATTATCCTCGATCCTTTTTTCTACTGATTCGATTCTTTTTGTGAGTTCTTCGAGCATTTTCATGATTGTGGGGTCAGCCCCAGGTCCATTATCATTCGACCTTTCCGGCATTGGCTCAGTACGGCGAGTAGTTTCCGGCCCAACTGCGCTCGGAGTCTTTTATTGACTTTGCAGCTGAGCGATAGCAATCTGTTGTTCTTGTAATATTCGAAGATTACTTGGAGGCTAAATCCACCATCTCCTTGACCCTGTGTTCCTTGGCCACCAGGTTGGACCTTTCCGCATGTACTTCATCCGATGTCTGCGCTTAAGTCCGCGTTTAGAGCAACGCGTGAACCAACATCGACTGGGTATGGAACTGGCACTACCCCGGGGTTAAGCGGTGGTACAGCGAACCCTGAAGCGGCTGTGTTATCATTCTCCCCATGGAATCTGAGACCGTCAATTCCATGTACTGGTGTGTTCATTGGGTTCGACATGTTTTAGCCTGAAAACAAAGAATCTTTGACAAGAACAAGTGTGAAAAATAATGCGTGTTATAAATAATCAGCACTGAAATAATCACTATTATCTTTAAGCCCCACGGTGGGGGCCAAACTGTTTACCCTAAAATCTTAGTAATAATTTAAATTTATAATGAGGTCTTAAAGATATGCAATTTAGACCAATACTGATTGTTTAACAAGAAAACAAGTATGTTAGTTGAGTAAGCAAGTTAAATCAATCCAGGGTATGAGTAAGCCTCGATCTCGAGCTAAGATGACTTCGAGATGGACCTCGATGAACAGTAGAATAAAACAAAGAGAATAAAACTAAAGGACAATTCTGAGAGGTGAGCGTAAAAGTAAAGGTGTATATTCTTTTCCAATGACTGATGATGTTTACAAATGAGCAACCTCCCCTTTATATAATAAGGGAGGGTCCTAGATATGGTACATTTCTATTTTCAGAAAGGAATCTAATTTGTACAGTTGTCTAACGGATTTGTACGAATCCGTTCCGGGATTTACGTCTTGATCCTTGTGCCATTGTGGGATTCCCGCCCATATTGGTACTATCCCAAAACGACATTATTTTAGGGTAGCTTGCACTCGGACCCCGATGTTGTGCGCTCTGATTCTCGAGGTGCACTTCTTCATTGGGCTCGGACTCGATCTGTCTCGATCCATCTGATCATGACCTCGGGGTGACCTCTCGAGCTTATGAAATCGGACAGTCTGATTTCGACCGTATACAAAAAAAATTATTTTAGAAGTTCTGCAAACTTATGTTTGTCAACTCTTGAAGTTGTCAAATAGTATTGTACATTTTTCTTTAATAAAAGATATTACTTGATTATTTGGATTATGATTTTTTTGTTGCATAGTTTCCTTTGTGATTTATATAAATTTAAGTATGTATATAAATAAATAATTATTGTAATAAACCATCATGCCATTGCAATAGGCAAAACCCGTTACGATAGCTCTTAAACACCGTTGCAATAGCTCTTAAGACCTCTAATAACCGTTGCTATAGCATCAAAAACACGTTACAATAGCCCCTACAATCATTGCAAAAAATGACAATTGCAACGGTTTTGAACCGTCACATTTGAAAGAATAATGGTCGCAGTAGAAGGGGTCGCGACAGTTCTTAAACCTTTACAATAAATAGACCTATTGCGAAGAATTTTGGAACTGTTGCAGTAGGCCTATTGGCACGCGACCTAATGTAACGGGTCCCAAACCGTCCCAATAGATATATGTAAACGGTTTTACTACCTATTGCAACAGTTTTTGAACCGTTGCAATAGTCCTATATTTTAGTAATGTATATATAGTTGAAGTTTGAAAGCAATTTTACTTGCTTAGTAAATAAGAAAGTACTCACGGTCTTTGGTACTACACACAATGTTGCACTACTATTAGAATTGAACTTGTAAAGTGTAATGACTAGTTTCTTATAACTATATGTTACTCTATTTTTCTTTTTTCTTGTTGTAAATTGTAATACCTTTCCTTTTAAAAAGGGTTTGTATTTATACTTACAATTATCATATTTCAAGATGATTATGATTTGTATAATAAATCATTAAAGCAATTTGACATAAACATTTTATTTTAAAAACAACCTAACTTATAAGCTCATATCTAAAATCGCAAAAAAAATCAAAAAAATCAACCCAATTAATCTGAAAGTGAACTCTTACCTTACTTGAATTGCAACACTACTCTGAAAAGTAGACGGTGATGGATTATTATATGTAACGGAAGCAATCCCAATATCAAAATCATATGTAATCTAGATAAGTAATATAAACGAGATTTCACGGGTTATCTCTTGAAGCGTGAATACGATTCTTTAGTCATGTGAGCCTTCAGTTTCACACCGTCTTGTTGATTTTTATTATTTTGGCTATAATTTTTTATATAGCTCTAAATTATGGAGGTCTAAATTTTTTTTTACAGATATTACCGGAAAGAGTAAAAACACATAGTTAAAATAAATAGTCATTGTATTATTTTGGCTATACCTTTTTATTTGGTAAAAAAAATGAAGTTGTACCATTTTTTTAACTGATTTGACTCGAAAATAAAATTACACAACTAAAATAAATAGACATTATATCTAAAAGAAAATATAACAGAAAATACACAACTAGTACTCCATGGTTTTGCTAAAAAAATTCTATTTGGCTAAAATGATGGAGTTCCAACCAAACTTTTACAAATATGGCCACACAAAAAAAAAATGCAGTTGGAACCAATAGACATTATATCTTTAGAAGAAATTAAAGAATAGAAGCTAGAGTAAACTCCACATTATATGTTAAGATGAAGCAAAAAAGAAATAAATAGTTGTAACAAATAAATCAGTATATATGACTATATGACAATTAAAAGTTAAAAAATTAACCTACTTGGAAGTTAATTTTTCAATTTTTCTTCACTCCCACGCGCTTAAAAGAGAGCACCCATACTCTTTGCCACATCAGCGTCCAGGCAGGTAATGGCTCTCAAAAGGCCAAGTTCAGGGGGGTAATTAAGATCGCAAATTGTTTAGGGGTGTAACTAATAATCCGTCTCAAGTTTAGGGTGGGTTTTAGGTATTCCGCCTGTCACGACCCAATTCCACTTTAGGCCATGATGGCGCCAAGCGCCGACGTCAGGCAAGCCAACAGTGAGCAAACTATGTGATTTATCTTTTTAAAGTAATCAAACTTTCTTTAAATTTTAAAAGGTTCAAGAAATAGTGGATTTATCGAAATAAGTAACATGAAAGCTAATAAGTGCAATCATGATCAATAAAATAAAACCAAAACCAAAAGTCTACTAGTGTGCGTGCCAAGACCTGGGGTCACAAGAGTATGGTCTACTAGTAAAATATATAAAAGATTTACTACTTTACTGTCTGAAATAAAAATAGACAGAATAATAACAACAGAAAGACTTCAGTTGCTGTAGAACGGCTCGGAAGGGCAGCTCGTTGTATAGTCTCGTACAAGAAGTCAAGAGTGCGTGCTGCCCCGATATCCAGATGCACCTGCCTCTGATCCTGCACATCAAGTACAGAAGTTTAGCGTGAGTACATAAACAATATGTACCCAGTAAGTAACCTCGAAGAAGTAGAGATGATGGGTCGACTTCGACACTTACTATGGGCCAACAATATAATAATATGAAGTTTTACTCAAACATGCTATATTAATATGAAAATAGAACTCAGAGCATGAGAACAAATAAAGCAATCCTTTTATCACAAGCAGGAACCAAGTCATCTCCCCCATCTTACCATTTCACCTCTCAAGCAAATGAAGCAATATTAAATATGAAAGGGCCTCCAATATCTTTATGTACGAATTATGCCATGGGCGTGCGATCCGATCCAAATATACATATACATATATTGTGCATTGTCGAGGGTCGAAAGACACGAACTATAGATGCATCTATTAATCTGTCGAGGCGAACGATCCGCTCCCATAAAAGTAGTGGAAATTTACCCGCTCGCGAAATATATTTACGAAGCGGTTGAACATAGATTTTTCTCTAGTCATCATAATCTCCCTCAATTCTTTAAAATAAAAAATTCAACTAGGAACTTTTCAAATATTGAAAGCCTCAACCTCAGTTTTATTCTAGACAATTAGTAAGCATAAACAAGCGACAGTATCAACAATGCATGGTGTGAATCTGAATCTACCCGGATAAGCATGAATAGTAGCTACGCACGGACTCTCGTTGCCTCGTGCGTACATATCCCCCACAAATAGAAGTACATATTGATTAGATTCACCTATGGGGTTATTTCCCTCTTGCAAGGTTAGAAAAGAGACTTACCTCAGCTCAACGCCTACATTCCGGTCCAAGATTATGATCAAACTCTCGATTTGGTGCCAGACAATCCAAAACTAATCAAATAGTATATAAACTAATCAATACATGCTCAAAAGTTCGTATTCCAACTATTAAAGAGGTTACCCAACCCTAAATGTAAGATTCCTAAAATTCACCTCTAGGCTCACGTGCCCGGATTTCAGATATTTTTGAAGAAAGTTGTTACCCATAAACTCATGAACCCAAATGTATGATTTTTACTAGATTCCATAACGAGTTTTGTGATTAAATCTCATTTTTTATCAAAAAACTAGGTTTTCACCTAAACCCATGATTTCCACGAATTTACATGTTATAATCTACCCATAAGCTATGTATTTAACTCACATTTGGTAGGAATTACTTACCTCAATTAGTTGATGAAATCCCTATCTAACCAACTCCAAAATCTCCCCCAAGAAGTGTGAGAAATGAAAAAAAATGCCTAAGTCCCGTATTAAATGAAGTGGTCTGCCTCAACGATTTTTCGCACTTGTGGTGCTATGGACGCATCAATGATTCCGCTTCTGCGGACCAAATCATGCAGGTGCGGACCAAGGCCAGGCTGCCTCCTCTCACTTCTACTCTTAAGCGATCGCACATGCGGACACGCATCAATGACAAAAGGGGCGCACCTGCGACACTGCCCGCTCCTGCGATGCCTGCCTTCGCACTTGCGCCTTCTCAAGTGTGGTCCTTCTTCCGCTTCTGTGATGGCTGGGCAGCCTAAGTTGAGACGCTTCTGCGGTCATGGGCTCGCACCTACGAGCTCGCACATATGGACCAAACCTCGCAGGTGCAGTCACACCAGAACTGGTGCAAGCAGCAGCCCTTTTGAGTTCAAAACTCAATCCGCACATCGTCCGAACGGCATATGGGGCCCCCGAGGCCCCGTCCAAACTACCAACAAGTATCGAATCATAAAACGGGCTTGCTTGAGCTCCCGAAACGCATGTAACAACATCAAAACTACTAATCACACCCCAAACCAATTGAATAAAAAATATAAACTTCAAGTTCTTTTAACTTACTCCCAACGCGCCAAAACATACTTAAACTACTCAAAATGATACCAAATTTTGCGTGCAAGTCTTAAATAACATTACGAAACGTTTCCCTATCTCAGAATCTCGTTTGTACCTCGATATAACCAAAACCTACTCCAAATCAAATTTGAATAACTTTAAAACCTTCAAAGAACCAACTTTCACTATTAGGCGTTGAAATGCTCCCGAGTCATCAAAAACCCGATATGAACATACGCCCGTCCGAAATCATCATACGAACCTATTGGAACCGTCAATTCCCGATTCCGAGATCGTTTACTCAAAACGTTGACCGAAGTCAAACTTAGCCTTTTTAGCCAACCTTAAGGAACCAAGTGTTTTGAGTTCAACTCGAACCCTTCCAAATTCCGAACTAACCATCCCCGCAAGTCATAAAATAATAAAATCACGTACGGGGAATCTCATTTAGGAAAACGGGGTTCTAAAACGCAAAACGACCGATCGGATTGTTACATTCTCCACCTCTAAACAAACGTTAGTCCTCAAACGGGTCTAGAATCAATAATGGAGTGTTGAATAAGTGTGGATATCTGTTCCGCATGTCCTCCTAGGACTCCCAAGTCTCCTCCTTGATTGGTTGGCCCCTCCACTGGACCTTTACCGCGGAAATCCTCTTGGATCTCAATTGGCAAACCTGCCTATCAACAATGACAACTGGCTCCTCTTCATAACCCAGGCTCTCATCTAACTGAATCATGCTGAAGTCTAACACATGTGACAGGTCGGCATGATACCTCCGGAGCATAGATACGTGGAAAATCGGATGAACTTCTGATAGGATGGACGGCAAAGAAAGCTCGTAAGCAACCTCCCCAACTCGTTTCGACACCTCAAATGGGCCTTTAAACCTTGTGCTCAACTTGCCCTTTTTCCCGAACCTCATGATTCCCTTTATCGGTGAAACCTTCAAGAGAACTTTCTCACACACCATGAATGATATATTATGTGCTTTCTGATCCGCGTAACTCTTCTTCCTGGACTATGCTGTGCGAATTCGCTCATGAATTAACTTTACCTTTTCCAAGGCATCCTTCACCAAATCAGTACCATACAACTTAGCCTCGATGGGCTCAAACCATCCGATGGGAGAACGACATCGCCGACCATATAAAGCCTTAAATGAAGCCATCTCGATACTCGACCGATAGCTGTTGTTGTAAGAAAGCTCGGCCAAGGGCATAAATCGATCCCACTACCCTCCAAAGTCAATCACACATGCTCTAACCATGTTCTCCATGATCTGAACCGTCCGCTCCGACTGCCCGTCAGTCTGTGGATGAAATGATGTGATGAGCTCTACATGGGTCCCTAACTCACTTTGTACTGCCCTCTAGAAATGCGAAGTAAATTGAGGGCCTCTGTGTGATATGATGGAAAGAGTTGCAACTGAACTATCTCCTTAATATAAATCCAGGCCAGCCTCTCTAAAGTATACATAGTCACAACCGGAATGAAGTGTGCCGACTTGGTCAATCTATCAAAACAATGACCCAAACTGCATTGAACTTCCACAAGGTCCGTGGAAACCCAACTACGAAATCCATTATAATGCGCTCCCACTTCCACTCAGGTATAGGCATCTACTGGAGTGGGCCTCCTGGCCTCTGGGGCTCATACTTAACCTGATGGAAATTTAGGCATCTATCTACAGACTCAACTATGTCTTTCTTCATCCGCCGCCACCAATAAGTTGCCTCAGGCCGCGATACATCTTTGTAGCACCTGGATGAATGGAATATTAGGAACTGTGTGCCTCCTTTATAATCCTCTCCCTCAAGCCATCAAAATTAGGAACACATAGACGACCCTAGAGTCGCAGAACACAATCCTCGCGGATAGAAACCTCCTTGGCACTACCCAGTAGTACTGTCTCTCTGAGAACCATCAAGTATGGATCATCAAACTGTCGAGCCTTGATCTACTCCAACAGTGAAGATTGGGCAATGACGCATGCAAGAACTCTACTGGGCTCTAAAATATCCAACCTCACAAGTCTGTTAGCCAAAGACTGAATGTCCAAGGCTAATGGCCTCTCCTCCGCTGAAATGAATGCCAAGCTACCCATACTCTCTGCCTTTCTACGCAAGGCATCCGCGACCACATTCGCCTTGCCCGGATGATAAAGAAAGGTGATGTCATAATCCTTCAGTAACTCAAGCCATCTACATTGCCTCAAATTGAGATCCCTTTGCTTGAACAAATATTGCAAGCTGCGATGATCAGTGTAAACCTCACAGGACACCCCATAAAGATAATGCCTCCAGATCTTAATAGCATGAACAATCGCGGCCAACTCCAAATCGTGCACATGATAATTATTCTCATGGGGCTTCAGCTGACGTGAAACATATTCAATAACTATCTCATCTTGCATCAATATAAAACCCAATCCAACACGTGAATTGTCGCAATACACAATATACATCCCCGAACCGGAAGGCAACACTAAGACTGGTGTTGTAGTCAAAGCTGTCTTGAGCTTCTGGAAGGTCGCCTCACAATCATCGGACCAACGAAACTGAGCATCCTTCTGGAGAAATCTAGTCAAAGGTGATGCAATAGATGAGAAGCCCTCCACAAACCGTCGATAATAACCTGCTAACCCCAAGAAGCTCCTGATCTCAGTCGTCGAAGTAGGACGAGGCCAACTCTGAACTGCCTCAATCTTCTTGAGATCCACCTTAATGCCCTCGCGTGATACAACATGCCCTAAGAATTCTATGGAATTTAGCCAGAACTCACACTTGGAGAACTTAGCATGTAGCTTCTGTTCCCGCAAGGTCTGAAGCACCACTCTCAAATGATGTTCGTGCTCCTCCATGCTACGAGAATAAATCAAAATGTCATCAATGAAGACAATGACAAATGAATCAATATAAGGCATGAACACCATGTTCATCAAATGCATAAACGTCGTTGGGGCGTTAGTCAACCCGAAGGACATCACTAGGAACTCATAATGGTCATATCTAGTATGGAAAGCAGTCTTCAGAACATCCGAGTCCTGAATCATCAACTGATGGCACCCCGATATCAAGTCAATCTTAGAGAACATCCTAGTACCCTGCAACTGGTCAAACAAATCATCAATACACGGCAACGGGTACTTCTTCTTAATGGTAACTTTGTTCAACTGGCGGTAATCAATGCACATCTGCATGGTCCCATCTTTCTTCTTCAAAAATAATACTGGCGTGCCCCAAGGTGATACACTTGGTCGGACGAAGCCCTTTGCTAGCAAATCCTAAAGCTAATCCTTCAACTCCTACAACTTTTTCGAAACCATACGTTACGGTGGGATAGATATAGGCTGGGTATCTGGAGCCAAGTCAATAGAGAAATCGATATCACGATCTGGTGGCATGCCAGGAAGGTTAGCAGGAAACACATCGGAGAACTCCCGGGCCACTGGTACTAAATCAATTGCCGGAGACTCTACGGTAATATCCTGAACATAGGCTAGATAAGCCAAACAACCCTTCTCGACCATTTGTCGAGCCTTCATAAAATAGATAACCCGACTAGATGTACTGATAGACGAACACTTCCACTCCAATCTAGGTAACTCTGGTATCGCTAAGGTAACAATCTTGGCATGGCAATAAAAGACAGTGTGATATGGGGATAACCAGTCCATGCCCAGGATAACCTCAAAGTCGATCATATCAAGCAACAAAAGATCCGCTCTAGTCTCGTAACCAAAAAATGTGACCACACAGGACCGATGGATCTGATCCACAACAACAGAATCGCCCACCGAAGTGGACCCATAAACAGGAGTATCCAAGGACTCACGAGCAATATCCAGAAAATGAGCAAACAGAGATGATGCATACGAATAGGTAGACCCTGGATCAAATAGTACCGAAGCATCCCTATCGCAGATAGAAATAATATTTGTGATCACGGCATCTGAGGCCACTACAATTGGTCTGGTTGGGAAAGCACGCAATCTGGCTGGAGCGCCACCTGGTGGCCTCCGCCTGCCTGACCTCCGCCTCTATGATGACCCTTACCCACTTGCCCTTTGCTTTTGGGCGGCCAAACGACTGATGCAGCTACTAGTGCTGTAATCAGGGGCTGCTGACTCTGCTGCACTGCCTTGCCCCAAAGTCAGGGTCAAAACCTCTTCATATGGCAAGGATCCCCGCACTGATAACAACCTCTAGGAGCGGTGGGCTACTTCCCTAAAGTCTGAACCTCATGGCCCGAATGTCCACTAGGAGAACCCTGATGAGCAGGTGGACGGTATGAACTCTCTAGCATGGCACTGAAATAGGCACTAGAAGAACCCTGATGGCTGGAGTACCCACTGGAAGAATCCTGGATAGCTGGTGGGCGGTAATAACTCTCTGGCATAACACTGAAATAGGGTCACGCATGAACACCCCGAGGAGGCGGTGGTGCTGAATATGTGGTCCTGCTAGGCTGACCCCTCCTGAAACGACCTCTGCCCCCAGCCGGGGCACCTCTGAACTCTCCAGAAAACGGGACCTCTTGTCCCGCCACATCTGCTCTCTACTTCTCTATCGGTAACCCTCAATCCTCTGAGAAATCTCTACTAATAACTAATAAGAAGTCCTTATCTCAACCTCCGGGGCCATACTAGTATGAATACTGGAGGGCAACCCCACAACAAACCTCTGCACCCTCTTTGCGTCAGTAGGAAGTATCATAAGTGCATGGCGAGACAACTCAGAGAATATTGCCTCACAATCGGTCACTGACATCTGACCCTGCTCGAGCTGCTCAAAGTGACACCACAACTCTTCCCTCTGAGAGGGTGGAATATACCTATCTAAGAAAATGTGTGTAAACTGGTCCCAAGTCATGGGAGGAGAATCTGTTGGTCTGCCAAGAAGATAAGACTTCCACTACCTACGGGCCCTTCCCTCCAGCAGAAAGGTAGTGAAATCCAACCCGTGAGACTCCAATATGCTCATGTTCTACAGCCTGTTCCTGATCCTATCAATGAAGTCCTGGGGATCCTCATGTCGCTCACCCCCAAACACCGGAGAATGAAGCTTGGTCCATATATCTAGTACCTTCTGCGGCTCGTCGGTCGTAGTTGGTCTCGGCTCATGTACAACTGTTGTAACTCGTTGGGCTCCGCCCATGGGTAGTGTGCCCGGGGTATGATATACAACAGTTGCATGCCCAGGAACCTGAGCAGTAGGGGTCTGTGCTCTCCCTCCCGCCTGAGAGGTGGATGGGTATGCTGGAAATAAACCAGCCTGGGTCATAGAATCCATGAATCATAGCATACGGCCCATGACCTCCTAGAATCCCGGTGTTGTCATGAAATCGACCGGAGCTGGCTCTGCTGCAGGCACCACACCTTGCTCCTCAACAATGGGATCCTCCACTGGATCCGTTGGTGGTGCAACTGGGGCAACTTTGGAACGTCTTCACCCCTACCTCGGGATGGTGCCCTCCCCCGGCCTCTGCCTCGGCCTTTAGCAACAAGAGGAGCAGCCCCTCCCGGGTCTGGAACATCTGTCGCGCGTGTTCTCACCATCTGTGAGAAAATGAGAGGAAGAAACATAGTACACCATCAACTGTATGATAGGAGATGAATAAAGAGTAATGTCCTAACACCCTATAGCTCTCGAAGATAAGTACGGACGTCTCCGCACCGATCCACAAGACTCTATTAGGCATGCCCATAACTTGTGAGACCTATGTGAACCTAGTACTCTGATACCATGTTGTCACGACCCAATTCCACTTTAGGTCGTGATGGCGCCCAGCGTCGACGCTAGGTAAGCCGAGCAAACTATGTGATTTCTCTTTTTAAAGTAATCAAACTTTCTTTAAATTTTAAAAGGTTCAAGAAGTAGTGGATTTAAGGAAGCAAGTACACGAAAGCTAATAAGTGAAATCATGATCAATGAAATAAAAACAAAACCAAGAGTCTACTAGTGTGTGTGCCAAGACCTGGGGTCACAAGAGAATGGGCTACTAGTAGAATATACAAAAATATTTACAACTTTACTGTCTGAAATAAAAATAGACAGAATAATAACAATAGAAAGAATTCGGATACTGCAGAAGGGCTCGGAAAGGCACCTCGCCGTATAGTCTCGTACCAGAAGTCAAGAGTGCGCGCCAGACCGATATCCAGATGCACCTGCCTCAGATCATGCACGTCAAGTGTAGAAGTGTAGGGTGAGTACATAAACAACATGTACCCAGTAAGTATCTAGTCTAATCTCGAAGAAGTAGTGACGATGGGTCGACTTCGACACTTACTATGGGCCAACAACATAATAATATCAAGTTCTAATTAAACATACTATATAAATATGAAAATAGAACTCAGAGCAGGAGAACAAATAAAGCAATCCTTTTATCACAAGTAGGAACCAAGTCATCTCCCTGGTCTAACCATTTCACCTCTCAAGCCAATGAAGCAATATTAAATATGAAATGGCCTCCAGTATCTTTACGTACGAATTATGTCGTGGACGTACGACCCGATTCAAATATACATATACATATATTGTGCACTGCCGAGGGTCGAACGACACAAACCATAGATGCATCTATTAACTAGCCGAGGCGAACGGCCCACTCCCATGAGAGTAGTGGAAATTTACCCACTCACAATATATTTGTGATGCGGTTGAACATAGATTTTTCTCAAGTCATCATAATCTCCCTCAATTATTTTAAAATAAGAAATTTAACTAGGAACTTTTAAAATATTGAAAGTCTCAACCTCAGCTTTATTCTAGACAATTAGTAAGCATAAACAAGTGACAGTATCAACAAAGCATGGTGTGAAAATGAATCTACCCGGACATATGCATGAATAGTAGCTACGGACGGACTCTCGTCACCTCGTGCATACGTATCCCCCCACAAATAGAAGTATATATTGATTAGGTTCACCTTTGGGGTTACTTCTCTCTTACAAGGTTAGAAAAGAGGCTTACATCGCCTCAATGCCTACTTTTTGGTCCAAGATTATGCTCAAACTCTCGACTTGGTGTTGAACAATCCAAAACTAATCAAATAGTATATAAACTAATCAATACATTCTCAAAAGTTCGTATTCCAACTATTAAATAGGTTACCCAACCCTAAATGTAAGATTCCTCAAATTCAACCCCGGGCCCACATGCCCAGATTCCGAAGAAAGTTGTTACCCATAACCTTATGAACCTAAATATATGATTTTTACTAGATTCCATAACGAATTTCCTAATTAAATCTCATTTTTATCAAAAACATAGGTTTTCACCTAAACCCATGATTTCCACGAATTTACATGTTATAATCTACCCATAAGCTATGTATTTAACTTACATTTAGGAATTACTTACCTCAATTAGTTGATGAAAACCCCTCCCTAATTAGCTCCAAAATCGCCCCCAAGAAGTGTAATAAATGAGCAAAAATGCCTAAGTCTCGTATTAAATGAATTGGTCTGCCTCAGCGACTTTTCGCACCTGCGGTGTCATTGCTGCATCTGCGTTTCCGCTTCTGCGGAATCAAAGCGCGCAGGTGCGGACCAAGGCCAGGCTGCCTCCTCTCGCTTCTGCGCTCAGGCGATCGCACCTACGGACACGCATCATCGGCAAAAGGGGCGCACCTGCGACGCTGCCCGCTCCTGCGATGCACTCCTTCGCACCTGCGCCTTCGCAGGTGCGGTGCTTCTTCTGCTTCTGCGATGGCTGGGCAGCCTAAGCTGGAACGCTTCTGCGGTCATGGGCTCGTAGGTGCGGTTACACCAGAACTGGTGCAACTAGCAGCCATTTTGAGTTCAAAACTCAATCCGCGCATCGTTCGAACGGCATCCGAGGCCCCGAGGCTCCGTCCAAACATACCAACAAGTTTTGAATCATAAAGCGGACTTGCTCAGTTCTCGGAATGCATGTAACAACATCAAAACTACAAATCACACCCAAAACCAATTGAATCAAAAATATGAACTTCAAGTTTTTCTAACTTACTCCCAACGCGCTGAAACATACTTAAACTACTCGGAATGATACCAAATTTTGCGTGCAAGTCTTAAATGACATTACGGAACTATTCTGAGTCTCGGAATCCCGTTTGGACCTCGATATCACCAAAACCTACTCCAAACCAAATTTGAATAACTTTTAAACCTTCAAAGAACCAACTTTCACTATTAGGCGCTAAAACGCTCCCGGGTCATCCAAAATCCGATCTGAACATACACCGAAGTCCGAAATCATTATACGAACCTATTGGAATCGTTAAATCTCGATTTCGAGGTCGTTTAGTCAAAACGTTGACCGAAGTCAAACTTAACCTTTTTAGCCAACCTTAAGGAACCAAGTGTTCCGATTTCAACCCGAACCCTTCAAAATTCCAAACTAACCATCCTTGGAAGTCATAAACCAGTAAAAACACGTACGGGCAGTCTTATTTAGGAGAACGGGGTTGTAAAAAGCAAAACGACCGGTCGAGTCGTTAGACCGCCTTTTCTTTATTTTCTGTTTTATGCTTCTATTGTTTCGTTTTTTAATTTCTTAATTGGTTTTATCTTTCTATTTTATTTTCCAAAGTAAGTCTTTATTTTTCTTTTATAATTTATTGGCTGGTCTAACTCATTCTAATATTGGGCATTTCTGATTAGAGTAATCATAACCAAGTTATACAGTATAAAGAACAGTAAAAAGATGAGCCACCGAATTATCTTTACACAAAAAGAAAAATGATTTCAAAAGAGTTGAGTCACTTGAGTTTGATATAGATAGATATTGCAATATTGATTTATTGCCTTATTATTTTTGCAATACTTCCATTGCCAGTCTTACGTTGTGGTAATTATTATTATTATTATTATTATTATTATTATTATTATTATTATTATTATTATTATTATTATTATTATTATTATTATTATTACCATTACTATTATTACTATTACTATTACTATTTATTACTATTATTATTACTATTACTATTACTATTTGTTACTTTTAAGCTGTCTTTTCGTCTGAGATTATTATTATTACTATTATTATTATTATTATTATTATTATTTAAAGGCTAATAACTAAATGAGCTCTACGACTTATGATTTGGCAGATTCTAAAATTATTTTTTCTCTATTGTCTTAATTTTTAGGAGTATATAAAAATATGCAATTTATATTAGTATGTCTAAAAATAACACGTAGTTAATGATTATACGTTTATATTAGTATGTTTAAATATTACGCATATAAATATGCAATTTTTAATTATTTTATGTTAGTCAATAATAATTCTTCACTAACTTTATTATTTATTGAATTTTATATAATCTTGATGAAATTAAAGACTTTATTATTTAAAGAAAATCATAAAATAAAAAAAAATTAAAGATATGTGGGGCTTACGCCCCATGTCTCGGGGTTACGCCTCGCCCCACACCTAGTAAAACGCCTCACCTTGCGCTTTCGCCTTTTAAAACACTGATTCCATACTCACATGTCAAGATTTCTTATGTTTTTTTGAATTTCAAATAGTATTTCGACAATTTAAATAGAACATATTATGATTTAGGTATCATGTTGATTTTATATTTAATTATTAAATTTTATAACCTTGAAAGCGTAGATTAACGAATAATTATTGTTAGACGACTAAGAAAATAACTATCATGTGTTACTAAAATAATTCTCCGATTATTATTTTAATAAATCATATGTTTATCAATTTTTTCTAACTTTTACAAAACATATATTTATTTATCAAAACTTTATCTATAACTTTAACAAAGTAAAATTGAAATAATATTCACGTAACAAAAAAATCCGATAAAACCGAACCAATCCAAACTGATATAGTTAGTTTGGTTTGGTTTTAAAACCGAACCAACATGGTCCATGTACACCATTAATCGTAGTCATAAACGCACAATGATCAACAGAAGAAAAAGCCATCAGGTTAATCTTCATAATCTGAAAAGGGATTTTTTCTTTCTTATACCATGTAGAAAACCTTATTACTAAATATGTTCATTATTTGTTAATTACCCGCACTGTTAATACTATTTCTACAAATTAAATACAAATCGTCAATTAGCATATTTAATGGCAGCAATTTGCCTTTTTTCTGGGGCGAAAATCTTGGATAAAATCTTCCACGTGATATTGTCGACATTAATTTTCAAAATCATAACGAAAGGCAAATCTTAATCAGCGAAAATTACTCTGAAAACTACAATTCAAAAATTCAAATAGAACAAAAGTGATCGATCAGCATCAACTATACAAACTACATCTTTCACAGACTGAATTCAAATTGTAGAATTCAAACATTCATATGAAATTGATCATCNCATTCGAACATAAATCTGTTGTACTTCTTTTCTTCATGCCAGCATGGCGAAAATACCAATAATGCTGCAATTGAATGGGACTTGGGATCACTATGGAAGGTTTAGAGATTTTGAAGTTGACGGAATTGTCGTAGATGATAATGCAAACTACAGTTTACTGATTTCTGCGATTGCAGAACAACTGTCGATTGATACTTCAGATAAAATTGTTGAAATCAAATACCTAGTGAACGACAATTGCCCTCCGATGGAGATAAGGAATGACATGGGTGTTCATGTGTATATGGAGACCAAAAGGGAGCATAGAAGCTTAGGTTCATATTCGTTATGTATTAGTGTACGTGATTTCAATATGGAATTGGCTATCACCATGGATAACACGAGTACAGGTTTGTGAATTTTAAAACTGTCTATATATAATGTTTTAATGCATTTTCTACAATTCAACTACATATGACTACAATTAAACTACAAACCCGGGTTTTCATAATTATCGTTAAACTCAGTACAATTGTATGACAAAATAAACTAGAACCTATGCTATCAAATATTTATGTGTCATAAACTACAATGACGTATAAACTACAATCTGTGAATGAAGTCATTATTATGTATTGATGTATAAAATACAAAGATTCTACAAATTTATAAAAACACTGATTGTCGTTATGTTGGTGCAGGTTCCTCTGGATCACTAAAATTACTTGAAATGCCATCCTCTCCAGCTATTGAGGATTATCAAAGTGAAATAATAACGGAAAGTACACAAAGTATTATTGAAGAAGGACAAGTGTATCAGGACAAACAAACTGTAGCTGCTGCAATGAAGAACTTTGCTGTGATGCACAAGTTCCAATTTAGAGTTAAAAGATCTAGTCATAGAAGGTATGTAGATATTTGTGGATAAAAGATAATTAAAAGCAGTGATTCACTCATGGAATGTGTTATTTTGACATTGTGGTAAAATTGTAGTTAAAATGTAGTTAATTGTAGTTTAAGCTAATGTTATATTAAAAATATTGTATTTTTTTTGTAGTTATTGGCTCGTATGCATTGGTGAAAACTGTAAATGGCATTTTAAGGCAACGTCAATTAATGATTCA